>NTHP01001025.1:40865-75523 GCA_003416845.1 Oplegnathus fasciatus | reverse complement strand
TTTGAATTTTATTTAAGATAAGGCAGACAAAGAGGGAACCGAACTTTACCTGTAGGATGCTCGTGGGTTTCAGGGAAAGTGGTCGTAGCTGTGAACAACAAAAACACAATGAAAACATACACTGCAGTGCTTATAAAAAGAGATCCTGATGAGAGAAAACAAAATACTGTTCTTTATGTCTCAAACTGGCCATTTCTATGGAAACAGTCACAACATTCAACTGAAATATAAAAAGAAACACTGTAAAAAAATTCTAAGAATTATTGTTAATCAGCAACAATACTTTGAGAGCAGCTCAACATGTCTTCGATGTTCATATTCATAGTAGCTACAGTGTGTGTTGCCACACTTTTAGTACATTATACTGAATTTCTCAAGACAACAGGTAAACATGTAAGAAATGTTAAAGGAATAGTTTGATATTTTGGGGAATATGCTTAAGCAGTAACTTCCTGGAGTCTCTGCTGGTTGCCTGGCAACTGCCGAGAAGTAATCCGACACAAATCCCCCATAAAACGACAAATTTTTACATTTTTACANTAAAAACACACTAAATATATCTGGTTCTTTACAAAATCAGCTGTTATTTAAACTGTAAAATCTTTCTTTAGACGGCCACAGACATGCAGAAACATTTCCATGACTCTCAGAAGAAACTCACCATCTGTAACAATGACTTCAAACTCCTTGTATGAATCTGGAAAGAGAACTCTTCTCACTCCACACCTGTACCGTCCTGCGTCAGACTTCATCAGCTGTGTGATGCTCACATACAACAGTGATTTCGTTGCATATCTGAGGCTGTATCTGCCATTCTGGGCTTGAAAACCAACCGTTTGGACGAGAACATCATCTCCTTCGCATTCTCCTTTACAGAAGAACTTCCTGCCGATTTCTACAAACTGAATGGAGCATGCAACTCTGATACTTCCTCCCTCGGTACCTTGAACGTACTTTGGAGTACCAGTATCTCCATCACTCAGCGTTCCTGAAAAGATCAACAGTGAATATTGATACTTCTTGTATTGTACACTTACTGTAGAACAGACTGCACGTTAGTGAGAGGTAATTCATCACTTTACAGAGAAGCAGAGATGATGCAGAGGCAGCGTTTCACAACCCGTCACTGACTGTAGGGGAGTTGTTTTTGTTGTGGCAGTACTAACATTAGTAGTAGTTGTATTAAATACTGTAGCTATGGAAAAGAAGAAGTAGCTGTAGATTAGAATAATGTGTTGTAATGTTCTTTCCTGTTTAAAATAAAACAGCAACATAAAAATACACAGCACATGATCAACAATTCCCCAATTTGGAGAAATTATGAATAAAATATGAGTTTTTTTTGGTTTTTAGACTGTTGGTCGGACAAAACAAGCAATCCAATCCATCACCTCTGACTCTGGGAAATTGCAACGAGCATTTTTCACTTTCACCTAAACAATTAAATGAATTAATTTATTAACAACTAAAATAATCGTTAGTTGCAGCCCTAAAATTATTGTGGATTGACAGCAGAATATTGCAGCAGAAATTAAAATTTAAAAAAAAACAAAAAACAGTGGGATAAATAAATGTGAACAGAAAAATATAACAATCAACACTTCTAATGTTTAATGAAGTTTAAAGAATATATTTGGATTTTGGACATTTGATTGAATAACACAAGATATACGAATACCTGAATACATCATAATAATATTTTTAGGCATCTTTCACAATTGTGTGATATTTTATAGACCAAGGGATTAATCGATTAAGCAAGAAAATAATGGGCGGAATAATCAATAATGAAAATTATTGTTAGTTGCAGCCCTATTAAATTAAATATTTTTGTTTTTTAGACTGTTGGTCAGACAAAATAATTTATCAGTGCAACTAACTACAATGAGCATTTTTCACTATCAACTAAATAATTAAAGTTATTCCAGTTATTCCAACAGATTAATCAACAACCAAAATATTTCTTTGCTGCAACATTCTGCTATCAATCCACGATATTTTAAGGCTGCAACTGAAGCTATTTAAAAACAGTAGGATACATAAATGTGAACAGAGCAATATAACAATCAACACTTCTGTTTGCACAAATTAAGAACAAATTTAAGGAAGAAAATGTGAAAAAAACGAGTGTTTTGCATTATTAAAGAGACAGTCAGGTAATCAGTCCTCACCGGATACGAAGCAGAAGAACAGAGCATGGTGGATATTCATTCTGAATTTCATCCTGATGGAGAAAAATCATTAAACTGCAGGAGAAGTGTTTTTATCGCTTCGCTCTTTCCAGTCTCTGAAGAAATCTGAATGCTAAACAGATCAGAGGAAGAGAAGAACAAACAGTCCTCGTGTATCACAACTATTAATGGTGCAGCTAAATGCGGGAACAGTAAAGCTCTCTCTCTGTTCACACACTTTTAAACTGCATACTGAGCTTTTTTTTCCTCTTTTAGCTCATTGTTTTGGTTCCACAGAACATTTATTGTATGGTTCAGTTTGAGCTGCTCTCATCATCCTCAGTAGGCAGCCTTTTTCCAGCAAACAAACTCCAATAAACTCACTGTACGATACCTGCCCAGCACTTTTTACTACAGTGTGGAGTAAGAATCACTGACGCACCAACTACCTCATAAAACTGCAAATGCACACATAAACTGATATTACACATTCAACCTTTATCATCATCATTGTGTAATAGTAGCTAAAACCACAGAGAGAAAGGGGTGCATAAGTTCATGTTAGAAGTTGCGTCACAGACACACACACGCCGCTTCTGGACATTTTCTACATATTCGTACTCTTACTAGACGCTCGGTCTAGAGAGTCATTTATCATCCACAGAAATGAAAATCCATTTTTACGCTTCAATCTAATTTTGATTTAATTAGTATTTCTTGGAATTGTTGATTGTGTGTCCACAAAACCCCTTTTTTTGTAGTCTTGGTGAAATAAACATATTCTCTGATGTATTCTAAGACAATAAAAAAAATTATAAGACAAGTGGCAAAAGACAAATACTACTACTTCTGCTGCTTTACCACAATTTCTTAAAAAAAATATAACAAGTAGGATTTTCCCAAAAAAACAATGACGCATATAAAAATAATCCCTCTCAATCATCACGTATGACCCTCTAGAAGTGTGTGGCGGTGTCTGTATCTGCAGAGACCCTGCCCTCTGCCTGGATTTTCTTATTTTGTTGTGTTCAAGACGTTTCTGGGCGTCAACCTTTGGGCAGTAGTGTGTAGCCCCCAGCCAATAACAGCGCGCAGGGTGTGAGGGGCGGGACTCTATGAAAACATAGCAACTAGTAGCCAGATCATAAGCACATGAACCTGGGGACCTGGGGAGGAGGGGCCAACTTTGAACAAACTTTCAACTGGCCCCGATTAAAATTTCACAGACACACAACACACACACATATACTGTATGTAAATTACTCTGCATTTGCTGCTTTTTGCACTTCTGGTTAGATGCTAAACTGCATTTTGTAGTCTCAGTACAAAATCCAGCATCAGTCAGGCTGTACACTTTATCATGGCTCCCTCTGTTTCGGTGTAACGTCACATAAAAAAAAAAATTATTGAAAAATACTCATTGTAATTGAGCTGAGAGTTTGTTTTGTCCGACTAACGATCTAAAAACCAAAAATATTTAATTGACTAAGGCTGCAACTAACAAACATTTTCATTATTGATTAATCTGCCTCTCATTTTCTCGATTAATCAATTCATCCCTTGGTGTATGAAATGTCACAAAAATAGCGAAAAATGCCTGTTATAATTTCTCCAGGTGATGTATTCATATATCTTGTTTTATTCAATCAAATGTCAAAAATCCAGAAGATATTCAGTTTACTATCATATATGGAAAAAAAAAAGAAGAAGCTGGAACCAAAAACTTGGTTTGGAATTTTTGTCTGAAAAATAACTGAAAACAATTAATCCATTATCAAAATAGTTGCTGATTAATTTTCTCTCAATCGACTAATTGATTAATTGACTAATCACTGCAGCTCTACAATTTTACAATTATACAAAATAAAAAAGGGGCAAATTCTGAAATTTGACTTTAATTTTGTGGCATTTTTGCTTGATAACTGGCTTAAATGATTCATCAATTGTCATATTTTTTGTCCCACCAGTGTTAATACGGAAAATTATCTACTTATTTACCACTTATTAATGGTTTTGTAACATGTTCGCATGAAGTTAAATACATTTTAAAGGTTACTTTTCACACATATCGTAATCTCTGCTTTTAATAGGTGTTATATAAATATATATTTTATATACCTGCCTTTTTTTCTATTAGTTTGTCACCTATGAAAACTGGGCTACAGACTCCAGATGTGAAGCCTCCACCTACCAGAGCCTCCATCCAGTCAGCAGGGATCAGGACCAGACCTGCTTTACTGTACACTCACACATGTTGTGTAGATGTTGAATGGACACTTTTATATAAAAACCTTACGCTCAGAAGTGTGTGCATCTAAAAGACGATGAGTGGGGCAATGCGCAGGGAGGGATCATTCACAATAATTAGTTTTATTATCGATTAATCTACAGATTATTTTCTCAGTTAATCTTTTTTCTAAAAAACGTCAGAAAATAGCAAAAACTGCCAGTTGTAGTTTCCTAGAGCTCATTTGGTGGCTTCTTCAATATCTTGACTAATCGATTAATCAACTGATCGCTTCAGCTCTAGATATAGTATGTAGTAGTTTGAATTAATGTTCGAGGCTCAAGGACAGAATTATTAAAAATGTTGTTATTTCCATTTCTGCAGCTACAGTATGAGATCACTATTCACAATAAACTGTTTTACAGGAAATAACAAAGTTTTATTGCGACAAAATGATCAGAAGATACAGTGGGAGGCATTTAACTGGAGATCAGTTCTGAGAATGAGAGTGAGAGAGCAGGAAAACATGTTGAAATGAAAACTTGCAGCCACTTCATGGAGCAATTCAGTGGAATTTAAAGTGAGGAACTATAAAGGTTTGTTTATACAACATACAGATACTGGATAGAAAAGTTCTCCTGCAGTTTAATGATTTTTCTCCACAAGGATTAAATTCAGAATGAACATCCACCATGTTCTTCTGCTTCTTATCGGCTGAGGACTGTTTCAATCTACAATCATTTTACCGCTGCAACTATTATTTTAGTTGTTGATTAATCTGTCCACTATTTTTTTTTTCCAAATTAATATAATGGTTTAGTTGATATGGCGAATGGCCATAATGTGAATGGCCTAACCGATTATTCGACTAATCTTTGCAGCTCTACAATTAGGCTATATAAAATAGAAAAGGTCAAGGTTGATTCGAGGGAGAAATCCTCACATTTGAGTTTAATTTTGTGGCATTTTTCCTTGATAACTGGCTTAAATTATTAATCAATTGTCAAATGTGTTGTTTTGTTAATGAGTCCCACCAATATTAAAATTATCTACTTATTTACCATTCATTAATGGTTGATGTAACATGTACATATGAATCTAAAGTTTGGGTATTTGTATGTGTATTTTTTTATCCTTGTAAAGCACTTTGTAATCTCTGCTTTTGATAAGTGCAAAAATAAACTTTTGCCTTGTAGATTTATAAACCTAAAACCATTATACATTTTGATAAAAGACATTTTTGCAGCAATTTAAACACAATTTAAATACATTTTATAGTATATGTTCTAAGTGTTACAAAAACAAAGTTCAGCTCTCTGCAGGCACAGGAAACTGGCACTGATCATTGTGATGGAAACGCAGAAATTAAGCTTTTTTACAAAAACTGAAGGAGCAGATTTTAGATACTCGTTCGCTTTAATCAGGCTGAAAGCAGCAGAAGGTACTTCTGTAAAAACGACTACAAAAGAAACACGTGGGAACAGAGCTTACTGAGAAATCAGAGTGGATTGCATGTCGTCATCACACAGCTGCCACGGCCTGGCGCAGGATGGTACGGATTTGGCATGAGTAATTCTACCCCACTCGGCTCATACCAGGACTTTTGGATCTCAGTTACAGGAGAGTTTCTACTGAAAGTTGTGAAAACATACAATGATCCATATTTCACCCTCAGTGAATAAGCTGCACAAATGGATATCAAGGGGCAGGATCATTTAAAAAACTGTGTTGTTTGATTGGTTGTAGTTCATTTCCAGCTGCAGGTACGGTATGAGGTCACCATTTACAATAAACTGCTGACAGGAAGCAACAGAGTTTAATTTTAAAATGCTTACGAGATTGACATATTGAGTAAGAGGTCAGTTCTGAGAAGGAGGCAGAGAGTGGGAGGGAAGGAGAGACAAAATGTTTAAAAGTTGCTGTAACTTCACAGAGGAACAATATTTGTTCCTTTAAAACATCAGAAAGAGACAGGGCGGAGAGAAATCTCCATGAGGATTAAAATCAGAATGAAGATCCACCATGTTCTGCTCTTCTGCTTCTCATCAGGTGAGGACTGATTACCTGACTGTTACTGCTGCAGCACACACTTCTTTTATTCTTTTATTTTGCACAAAAGTTGGAGTTGTACATTGTTTTATGCTGTTCTATTCTTACTTAGATAAATAACTGTATCTGGGTTGGACAATTGTCTGTATTTTCATATCATATTGTCATTATCATCAATGTGTAACAATTCATGAAAAAAGATCTAAACTCAATTATCTCTCCTCCATCATATGTTTGCTGTTGCTCTCTTTGATCTCACACAGTCGCTTTATGGGTCACATATAGTTCCTCTTTATTTTCGGTGTAGTATATCAGGCAGCAACTAACCGTTATTTTTATTATCGATTAATCTGCAGATTATTTTCTCAGTTAATTGTTTTTTCTAAAAAGAAATGTCAGAAAATAGCAAAAATAAAATGCCAGTTGGTGGCTTCTTCAGTACCTTGTTTTATCCAACCAACAGTCCAAACCCCAGTTTCAGTATCATGTGGGACAAAGAAAAGCTTCACATCCGCACATTTGACAAGCTGGAGCTAATTTTTAAAGCAACAAATGTCATTTTTGCTTGAAAAATGACACAGACGACAAGTCCATTATTAAACCAATCGTTTCCGCTCTAGATATCAGTTATCAATCACATATCAGATAGTAGTTTGAATAGATGGTAGAGGCTCAGGGACAAAACTGTTAAAAAAAAACAAACCCTGTGAGGTTTGACTGTTTGGTGTTGTTTTCCATTTCTACAGATACGGCACGAGATTACTTTTTACAATAAACTGTAGATAACACAATCACACAGCAATCATGTTCCTCTTTTAAGATAAAGATGCATATTGATAGACAAAGATATAATATTGTTAATAAAATGTATTGCATTAAGTTATTACTAGTATGTTTTGTAAAGTCTACAATATATCAGGATTTGACCGTCAGTATTGTTCTTTGTTTCACCAGCATTTATGGATGGAAACACTGGTCTCGTCGATGCACAATCAAACATTTACACAGGAACAGAAGGCAAAGATTTCAGCATTCAACTTCCCTTTAAGGCGTGGAGAGGAAGCAGAAAATACCTCTGTAGGAATGACTGCGAAAGAGAAGACATCCTCGTCGAAACACGCGGGACAAGAGCCAATAAAGGCAGATACGTCATTAAATATGACAATAATGTAGTGCATGTGATCATCAAAGCGCTGACCCAGTCTGACGTGGGACGGTACAGAGTTGGTTCCTCCTCACGCCGTTCATACAAGGAGTTTGAGATCAAACTTAGAGGTAAGTTTCAACTGAAACTGAAACCAAGAATGGTACAACCAACAGAAACTTAACATGGTTTCATTTAAATAACTGTTCAAGGCCCAAAGAGGTAAAATTATACAATATTTCACACAAAAATGCATATTACAAACAAATTTGTCATAGAACCACTAAACTAATCCAACTGTATATAATTTAGTGAAAAGTAGCAACACATCAACCAGCTACAGTAAAACACTGATTACACATCAAAGTAATCAATAATGTCACATATCATAATCTAACAGTCACAGGGATCATTTGTGAGGAGAAAGAGTACTTTTACTTTGATATTTTAAGTATTTCTTTCTGATAATACTTCTGTACTTTAAGTTTAAATGTAGGATTTAGGATGTAATTTTACATTGTTGTATTGGTACTTTTATATACTCAAGTAAAACGGCCCTGAGTACTTTTTCCACCACTGCTGATTAGATCATATGACAGGACGCCTCGACCAATCAAAGATCAGGTCAATAGTTGAACTGCTGGTCTTAAAAAAAATTGTGTGAGGTTTATCAAACTGCAGATAATCGGAGCAAATATACTGTAGTTTTACGATCTAGCAACACTGAGTTACTGCAGAAGTTCTGCTGTAAATTTAATGATTAACTGGTGAAAACTGTGACCACACACACTGCAGTTACTTTAAATATAAATGAGTCATGTTTTGCGCTGAGAGGCGGAAACGGCACAAACACACATTTTTTTTGCCCAGAGAAGTTGCCCCTTTTAGCCTTCTGCTTATTTAGAGTGCAGCCACAAAAAAACAAAAAAAAACCCTTCCTGTTTCTAAAGACTGGCAGAGCGGGCTGCTGGTTTTCAGGAGTTGAAGCCTCTTTACATTACAGCACATTACAGAGCAGCAACAAGAGCTCTGAACAAAGCATTTATTCTGAATACAAATGTGAATACATCATCAGCGTTATTGTAATATTTGATGAGATGTGTAGTTGTTTGGGGGCTTTTACCTGCACACACCAGGAGGTGGCAGTACGTTGCAAAACATAACAGCTGGCCAATCAGAGCTGCTGCTGCTACTCTGTGGGTAAGGTGGTTCATTGCTTACACGTCTTCAGATTACAGATATTGGCCCCAAAATTAAAGTGATCATTGATTGTCTTTCTTCACCTGTTCTACATCTGCAGAAATACACACTGGGAGTCGTAGTTAACTTCTCCCCCAAAATTGTTAGGTACAGCTTGTACAGCTCCCTGTTACAGGCTTGTATCTTCGATTTTTTTATCAAAGAACCAAATATTTTTTAACATGGTTGTTAATATTTTGGATTGATAATGTAACTGGGAGAGTTTCATGCCGATCCAAACTGTAGAAAAGCTCCAAATGTGAGTTATGTAACATTGTCTATGGGAAATATTAATGGGACTTTTATTTCCCGAACCAGGGCTGCCCGAAAATAGTTCCTCCCACCTCACAACTCTATTAGCTCTCTTTTCATGCAGCCACTCTTCTGTTACTTTGCCCGCTTGCAGTCTTTTTTCATGCACACGCGTACCTGTAAAAAGCCAGTTACCCATATATACATGGCAGAGAAATCAGCATCCTCCAGGAGAAATCAATCTGGGGAAACCAGGTTTCTCTAATCCCCTCCCATGATTATGGAAACCAGCTTACTGGCGAAAGCTGATTGTAACCTGGTTACTTAAGTGCATGTAAACACACTGAATATCAGCCTCAACAATCCAAAATCAGCTGGACGATAGTCTACAATAGAGAAAGTGCTAATCATCAGTTTTCACTGTTCTTCTCTTCAGCAGGTCTGTGTGATGGAGGTTTTGTCTCCGGAGAGCCCAGAGTCTACAGCACGACTGAAGGAGGAAATATCACAGTCACATGCTCCTTGTTTTCACATCCACAAAACAGGAAGTTCCTCTGTAGGGAGGATTGCAACAGTCTTCTTGTTGACACCGATGGTTCCATAGCTATGAGTGACAGATACAAACTCAGACATGTGAACAGTTCAGTCTTTAATGTGACCATCACACAGCTGACCAAGTCTGACTCAGGACGGTACAGGTGCGGTGCGGGAAGACAATATGCAGAATGCCAGGAGTTTGACATCACAGTTACAGGTGGTGAGTTTCGAATGGTATTATTATTGTTGTTGTCTAATAATGCAAATTAAAGAGATACTCGGAGCTGATAAAAACACAAATAGTTAAAGATGGTGAAACAGCTTGAGGAAAAGAAAAATGAAAAATCCTTGATAAACATTTTTACTAAAAAAATGTTTTTAAGTCACAATTTGATTGTCTATTTTACATCCCTTAGAGAACCCCTAATGTTCTCTTAATTACATGTTCTGTTTAACTGTAAAATATGTACGTTAGCCTACACGGTTTCTTAAGCACATTTACTCAAGTACTGTACTTAAGTATAATTTTGAGGTACTTTACTTAAGTATTTCTATTCCATAGTATTTCTCTAATTCACTGCATTTCAGAGGGAAATATTGTATTTTTCATTCCACTTCATTTATCTAACAGCTGTAGTTACACGTTACTGTAAAGATTGAGATTTTAGGCTACATAAAAACATGATAACCTTATAAAATACGATGCACTGTTGCTTGCGACCCCTTAAAAAAAAATGTGTGTCTTGTCACGTTTCAGATGTCTACGAGTTGTTAGCAGTTCAACCAAAGAATGATTTCTCCTCCAACCTTCGCAGATGGTTTCATTTAAATAACTGTTCAAGGCCCAAAGTCGTAAAATTATACAATCTTTCACAAAAAAGTAAAAACGAATACAAATGTGTGTCTTAGAGCTTTGTTTTTTCATCGTTTTCAACCCATAAATCCTCACACCCCTCAGATTTATCAGCCCACTATCTAACGTAGTTAAAACTAGCAACACATCGACCAGCTACAGTAAAACGCTGATTACACATTAAAGTAATCAATCAATAATGTCACATATCATAATCTAACAGTCACGGGGATCACTCGTGAGGAGAAAGAGTACTTTTACTTTGATATTTCAAGTATTTCTTTCTGATAATACTTCTGCACTTTAAGTTTAAATGAAGGAATTTCTTACTTTTACTTAAGTAAAAAGGACCTCAGTACTTCTTCCACCACTGCTGATTGGATCATATGACAGGACACCTCGACCAATCAAAGATCGGTCAGAAGTTGAACTGCTGGTGTAAAAAAAAAAAAGTGTGTTACTTTGCCTCTTTGGCTTTTTACAAGTACACATATTCATGAAAAAAGACTGCAGTTAGCCATATATACATGGCTGAGAAATCGGCATCCTCCAGGAGCAACCTACCTGGGGAAACCAGGTGTCTCGTTCACATCACAGTTAAGAAATCAGCTGGAGAACTGGAGAAAGCCGATTGGAACCCAGATACCTAAAAGTGGCTGTGTGTAACAATTTACATGTATTAAGCGTTTTTAAATCCTTTTTTTTTTGTTGTCAATGTGTGAACAGATTGTAACATAACTTAAAAAATGAGGCCTTCCCCGACTTTCTCAGCTGACTGTAACACCCTGTGGACTGATTTCTATGTAAAGGACTCGGGACGGTTTTGCGCTCCCGAGTGCCTTTCCTCTCTTCAGCTCTGCTACAGCGCCAACAGTATGCAACAGTAGCTAACGTTAGCTCTATGATACTACTTCATATTTATACAGAATTTAGATGATGTTATTTTGAGCGTTGATGGAGCAGCTACAATGTTAGCATTGCCCTGATCGATCCGAACTCCATTCAGAAAACAAGCATTTTAAAAGTTGTTTGTTTGTCGTCTTGCAGACAAACATGACAAAGCATGAATTCAGACTTTTTACAAATCGGCATCATGATGTAGTTATTTTGGCATCCTTTTGATCCATTTATTGTAATTAAATCACAGCAAAATCAGTTTATTTTTGGATCATACCGCTGTAGTAAGTAGAGTCCACTAAACTAACATCAACAAATGACCGGCACACACCACAACAGACTCACAACTCGACACAGGCAATTATTTATAATATTCCGTCTAGTTCATTCATGTTAGCGTTATCTCCCAGTTAATGTAGCTCTGCTGACGTTGCTGAGCCTCTCGGTGAAAGCTAGACAAACAGCGATTGATAAAGCCAGCTAGCAAGCTATCAACATTTTTTTAAACAACTTTATTGAAAAGCAAGCAGTCAACATGATCAATCACGTTCAGTCTCGTGTGTGTCACGTCACTGTTTTGGCCGATGCTGGCTCGCGCCTACGGAGTGCGAGCAACAGGATGCTGACTGCAGTTGACTTAACAGCCACAGTTGTCATTGTTAACAAGCATTTTCTGAATGTTACATACAGAACCTTTAAGTGCATGTAAACACATCGAATATCAGCCTCAACAATCCAGCATCAGTCAGACTATAGTCTACAACAGAGAAAGTGCTAATCATCAGTTTTCACTCTTTTCAGCAGGTCTGTGTGATGGAGGTTTTGTCTCCGGAGAGCCCAGAGTCTACAGCGCGACTGAAGGAGGAAATATCACAGTCACATGCTCCTTGTTTTCACATCCACAAAACAGGAAGTTCCTCTGCAGGGAGGATTGCAACAGTCTTCTTGTTATCACCAGTGATTTCATAGCTATGAGTGACAGATACAAACTCAGATACGTGAGCCGTTCAGTCTTTAATGTGACCATCACACAGCTGACCAAGTCTGACTCGGGACGATACAGGTGCGGTGCGGGAAGACAATACGCACAATGCCAGGAGTTTGACATCACAGTTACAGGTGGTGAGTTTCTAATGGAAGTCATAAAAATGTTCCTGCATGTCTCTGGACATGTTATTTACTACTGATGTTTTAAACAATCTGATCAAGTTTGACCAAATAAGCTTAAATCAAGGTCCCCTTACTCGCTTTTTCTGCAGAAGGAGTCCATCCGTCTGCTGTCAAACTATTCCAAAGGTCAAGAATGAATTTTGACATTGTCTAGCTTGGTTAAAGTTTGTGCATCATATGATGTATGTGCCCACACATACATCATATGATCAGCTGAGTCTGCTATCCCTCATCGTGTTGACAGTAAGGTGACATATTTTTTGAGCTGGCACGATTTCATATTGTTCTAATTGTCAACAAATCCCATGAAAAGATCAAAACCAACAAGTCTCTCAGTGCTTTGCAAATTCACTATCTTGCCTGTGGCACTCAGCCATAAGCCCACTGAAGATGTTTATCTTTAAAATAAGGTCGTAAATGTGTAGTTTAATTTTTAAAAAAGGTCTAGTAATTTACTACAACACATGTGCACTGTAGATTTTAGCAAATCTTAGTCAAAGAGGAGGAAATAGTGCATTTGTTAGGGAATATTTTCAGATTAATACACATTTGGTATGCTACAGTGTAGTGAGTATTTACAGCAGCAGGACAGCGTATGTGGGTTTCACTCAAAACAAACAACAGTGGCCGTGTTCATGGTAAAAACATGAATCCAGTGCAACAGTGTGGCTTAAAAATAAAGCCTATTGATAGTCATATCTTCTACAGTAAAACCACCGTTCCTTCTCTCAGAACCAAAAGGTTTAAACTGGCTTTGAGTCACCAAGAACCTCATAGCAACCACGAAGCAAGCTTCCTATCAACCACTACAGCAACCACTAGGCAACCACCCAGAACCCAGAACATCATAACAACCCCCAACAACCCAGATCACCCTAGCAACAACCTAGTAACGCCTAGCAGCCACTCACATCTAACAAGTCATGAACAAAAAGCTAGTGATTTTCGCATGCAAGTTCCCTGAAGGGCGCTTTCACACCTGTAGTTCTGTTCATTTGATCGGGACCACGGGAAAAAAAAAATCATACAATGTTGCTTGATTGATTGGACAGTTTTGGTGACTGTCATCCTGCATCATCATGACACACGTGGGGAAATCAAATTCTGGTGGTTATCAGCATTATTAGTATTATTAGACTGCAAATCGACCACATGTTGTGAATAACAACAGTAGAGACAGGACAGCAATATTACTGTGGGATCACTATGTCACAAACTTTTAATGGATTTAATGAACTGTACACGGAGTAGGATACAAGCTCAACACACAGTTTTAACTGCGTTTGACTGATCAGGGAAAATCTTTGCACTCACATGCAGATGTGCATACATGTCAGCATGGTTACCAAAATTATTTGTTTCAATATATACGCTGCTCAAACAGATCACTTCCTGAACAGTTGAACAGTGAAATCATGCTAAAATCACATATCTACAACCACAAAATCCAGTGGTTGGTCAGTATGGAAGCGGACCAAGAGCCTCCTTTTCAAGCAGTCTCGGTCCGGTTGTTTGGTTCGCACCAGACTTAGAATGACAGCTTTCACAGCAGCCCAAACAAATCGCACTAAATGGGCAAACACACCAGAGTTCGTTTTAACCAAACCAAACAGGTTAGGTGTGAAAGCACCTTAAGAAAATGAATCTTTTTCTAGGTGTGACTTGTCATTGTTTGTTCACTTGTTCCCACTCTCCTATGTCTCTCCACCAGGTAACTTCTTACATGCGTTTGTTTGCTTGACTGTGGTTGTTGTGCCGCTGGCCGTCTGTCTACTGCTCCTCTACAAATGGAAGACAAGAAGTCTTCATTGTGAGTTACCTTTCTACTCTTATCTGTACTTTGAATAATAACAAATAGACAGGGAGAACACCTCTGTTGTACTTTATGTTCCACAGGTGTGAACAGCAGCGGAAAGGGCAGAGACACGGAGGTGACTTTCTTTAACTCTTTCTATGTCGGTAAACATCACTGAAAAAAAATCATCATGCTCATCAGTAAAGTTTTTGTTTTGTTTTTTCAGATTTCCATGTGTGACGACTGTGCTGCAGTCTCCTCATGTGAAGGCTCAATCTACCAGGACCTTGCTCCCCGCAGCAGGGATCAGAACCTGTACTCTACACTACGGACGTAACCGAATACATTATTCAGATATCAGCAGATAATGTTGTCAGTCAAATCTGAACACACAGACATCAAACACATAGAGACAGAATCGGAGATATCGGTGATTTCGATGTCCTTTGAGGATAACGTCCAAAAAAATCAGCTTAATCTTATAACTACAAAATCTTGCTTCATAATCATCAGATTTAGACAATTTCTTTAGGATCTAAAGTAATTCAGTTGATTGTTGATTGATTGTACATGAATGGTTACAGAGCTGACTTTCCATGATGTAGACTTATCATAATGTAAACAAATATGGGCTAAAAAAGATGGTGTAGATAGGTTAAGTCTGACATTCAGACATTCTGCAAAGCTTATCCTTTTGAATGAGATCAACTAGTTTCACCAAATGTGGTGTCAAGTGTAGGATAAAGCTCAACTGGTTGCACAGATGTTATTTTTACCTCATCTGATATTGAAGCCTGGCTCCTCGCAAGACTCCACAGTAGACGGTAAAATGACAAGCAGAAGTTAGTGACCGTCTCAAAAGGAGCATGCAAGATGGCCAAGGGTTTGGGTTTTTGTTTTTGCAAACTGCATTGACCAAAATATATTTCCATATTACATTTACCATAACAGTAATGGAAATGGAAGGAAATGTCATAGCTATATATGGAAAGATTATGGATTATATGGAAAATTACAGATAAAAAACAAACAGGACTAAAAGAAAAAAGGGGGAGATTTAATTTCAAATGTTTTCTGCAATCATGAAATACGTGCAAATGATCTTGTTTTTTTTTCTTATTATTATTTTAGAAAATGAACATTATTGAATGGAAAATTTGGATTACATCCACAATACATTATGACATCTTTAACATACAGTGTTAAACTGTGCTTATATTGTTCAAAATTACACTCAATCTTAAAATTTTGGAATAAAATTGTAACTGAAAAAGAGATGAGTGAGTGACTCTGGTTCATTTTTTATAAAATGTTTAATTGACATCAGAGTAGAGTTCATACTATGCAGGATTTTTAAATGCATTTCTCCAGCGTGACTGGGTATACAGAATTTGTACAGTCTTCACCCAGTTTTATTCCATGTAACATCTTCAATTAACTGACTCCAGAACAATGTTGTGAGTGATCATTTTATGAATTCAAATATTCATTAAATTTGTAAAATATTTAAAGATATTTTCTCCTCCTACAGTATTTATGTAGTGTATGTGTAGGGTTATTGTGTTGTGGCCAAAAGGATTTGGCCTCTCTTCATCTCCAGAATAAACAATACATTGAAGTGTTTAACCAACGGCAGCAGTCTAAAAAAGACTGAAATTTGTTTTAACCACAAAGTGGCTTTGTGCGCTTTGTTCACTGACATTATTAAGTAAAACTGCTTGAAGCTTTTTATTGTCCACTCAGGTGGACTCGCTCTGCTGTGTGATTCCTCAGTTTTACTGGGACTTGATGGAGTGTTTTTGACAGCTGTCGCTCATGGACATGGATCTGGACTTTTTATAGCCTATATACCTACTGTACCCACAGCGGTGGAAGAAGTACTCTTTTACTTAAATAAAAATACTCTGTTACAAGTAAAAGTCCTACATTCAAGGTTGCACTTGCAAAAGTACAAAAGTATTAACACTTACTGGGCAGAATGGTCCCTTTCACATAGTTATAGCCTATAATTATATCATATTATTTTAATTTTATTACTGATGCTTTAACACATAAGCAGCATTTTAATGTTACAGCTGGTGGAGGCGGAGCACTTTTTAACTACTTAATATAGCCTATTGTTGAATAGTTTGATTTTTAGCACAGTATCATATTTTATAAACTGAATTTTGTTGGTAAAATCTTAATCTGTAAAGTAACAAGTGCAGTAAAAAAGTACAATATTTCCCTCCGTATAATAGTATAAATTAGTATAAAATTGAAATAACCAAGTTTAAGTACAAGTAGCTCAAAATAGTACTTAAGTACATTCACAGGAAACTCTTAAAACCAGGTGTTTTTTCCTCACCAGCTTCCAGGAAAAACCATTAAAATCCAGGAGGACTGGAAAATGTACTTAAAGTACTTATTGGGCAGAATGGTCCCTTTCAGATCGTTATATTATTATGTAGCCTACAGTATACTATATCATATTATTTTAATTTTATTACTGATGCTTTAACACATAAGCAGCATTTTAATGTTACAGCTGGTGGAGGTGGAGCACATTTTATATTGTTGGATAATTTAATCTATGGCACAGTATCATATTTCATAAATTGAATTTTGTTGGTAAAATCTCAATCTGTACAGTAAGAAGTTAGTGCAGTAAAAAGTACAGCATTTCCCTCTGAAATGCAGTGGAGTAGAAGTATATAGCAGCATAAAATTGAAATAATCAAGTTTAAGTACAAGTAGCTCAAAATTGTACTTAAGTACACTCACAGGAAACTCTTAAAACAGCCTCAACAAACACATTTATCAGTCAACAAATCATTGATTATACAGCCTGAAAACTGTTGCACTTGTCATTAAACCAGCCATGAACGCGCAGTAACAGAGTGAGTAGTCTTACCTTTAAACCAGGTGTTTTTTTCCTCATCAGCTTCCAAGAAAAACCGTTAAAATCCAGGACAGGAGTCCCGGAATATTTTCCATCCATCTTCCATCCTTGGTGACATAGCCCATATATAAGTTTTGATATTCACTGAGCTTCAAACCATGAAAAACAATGCTAATGGCTAACACCTGTTCATGCTCACACCTGCTCTCTTCTTCTTCTTTAATGGCAGGTGGCAACCAGAAGGGTCCAGATGCACTACGGTGGCTCAGGAGGACAACAGACCATCTAAGATTGAAAAAGTTCTTAAATGCAGTAATTTTAGCAACTATAAAGCAAAAATACTGATGGTAAACTAGTCTGTGTGTTTAAGCCACAACATTATTTGACTTTAATTAACCACAAATAATGTGCTTAATTAATGAATAAATGTGCTGCCAGCTGCTAAAAGGTGGCTTAGGCAAACAAAATAAATGTACTGATATTTTAGCAGCTATTAAGCAGAAAATAATGAGGATAAACTATGATTTATGTTTGGGGTTTTTTAGCCTAAATGCTAAAAAAATATATTTATACATAAATGTTGACTTTATGAACATCAAAATGTATTTTTTTGTATGTTTTATAATGTGAATAATTGAATAACTTTTGCAAACAAAGTTTCAAACAGGTGCATTTAATGTAAGCATGCTATAACTTTAAAACATGAGTCTCATTTCTGAATCTCACCTCAGTCTATGCAGTTTGATGTGTTATTGATATGGGCTGAACACCCCTTCACAATGATTATTATAAATAATTGTCAACTTGTCAAATTGTCAACCAATGTTAAGGTACATTACCGCCACCCTCTATGCTTCTTCTTCTTCTTTCTCTTCCTCTTTTTCATTCTTTTTGTGGAGTAGGTTGAAGTTAAATCTTGGTTTTTGGTGGGATTAGTCAGTGGTGGAAGAAGAGTGCTAAAGAAGAAGTAAAAGTAGCAATATCACAGTTTAGATGTAATACTGTGTTACAAGTCATTGATCATGACCAATAATATTTTGTACTTTTTTAACACAGCACTTTTAAAAACAATTTAAAAGCATTTCTCAGAGTCTACGAGACCTCTGGAACTACTGTATTTTAAATTTAAAGGCATTTAAGTTTCGAGAAATTTGATTAATAACTTCCATCATTAAGTTTATGAGTAGGAGTAAAAGTGAAGTGACATGTTTTTAAATTGAAAATGTCACTTTTAGCATTTTGATTAATAAAAAGAAACTGGCCCAGTTCTCAAAGTCATAAATAAAGTGTATAAATAAAGCTTCTCCATCCTCCCCACATCTTTCTGTTGTAGCACCGCAATAAGGAAGCGACTACCTGTGAAAGAGGCACCTGATCTCTTTTTTGATCTCTTTTTAGATCACGGCCCTGATCGAGTTTGCAGTAACAGCCCGTTAAATGCTGCTGAAGGAGACTCTGGTGTTAATATTTGTGAGCACTTTGTAGCTACGGTGGGAGAAAAGAGCAGAATTTAGATACAACAAGAAAAAAGACACCACAAACTAGACGTCTCTTATTGGCCGGTTTTCTCAGCTTTAAATCTAAACTCACTGAGGCTGTTGATTTTCACTAAACTTGAACTTTGCTTCCATTAATTCAAAATGACAGAAGATTTGGGGTTTTAAAGGATTTTAGGATTTGAAAGTGACTTAAGTCAAAATTCACAGCAGTGTCAAAGAGGCTTCACAGCAACTTCATCATGAAATTACTTCTCAAACAAGTAACACTTCATTGTAATAATTATAAACTTTATTTATACACTTTTCAAAACAAATTTACAAAGTGCTTTACATGGTTGAACCAGGATTAAAACACTTCACTGCAATGAGGCAAATAAAATCAATTAAATTTAAAAAAATAAATAAATAAATAAAATGGAATAAAATATCCAACAATAATATAAGATTAAAACAAAAACAATAATGATAAAAACAGATAAGTCATGTTAGAAATGTGCTCACATTTTTAAAAAGCTTTATTAAAATTATAACTACCCTTCATCATCATCATCATTGCCGTACTGTGGGTGTAGATGAAGCTATAAACTACTTAAACCACAGAGAGGAAGGGAAATTACACTGAGCTGTTTCCTGATTGATCAGACACACAGACTGACACAGTGAAGCGATAAAAACACTTCTCCTGCAGTTTGATGATTTTTCTTCATCAGGATAAAATTCAGGATAAATATCCACCATGTTCTGTTCTTCTGCTTCTTGTCAGGTGAGGACCGATTACCTGAATGTCCTTGAGTACATTTGTTCTAACTGTAATTTATACAGATGTTGGAGGTGTTGATCATGACTGTTTTGTTCCTAATGTGCTTCCAATGTACTGTAAGAGATACAGTAGGGGATAAGATACACAGTTCCAAAGTATATCTAAAGTTAATAAGAGGCTTCAGCAGTCTGAGTTAAACAAATCAAGTGAGTTCCTTCCAAAGTTACTGTGTTTTTTAGTATGAAATTCCTCAGTACAGAAACACTGTGAAACACAAAGAGGAAATTTTGCTCAAAAAATAATATTAATCATAACTTTTTTATATAGCACATTTCAAAACAAAGCTACAATAGTGATTTACAATAAAAACAATAAGAAAAGTAAATAAAATTAAAAACACAAGATATAAAACAAGATAAAATCATTTAAACAAATACCACCAGTTAAGAAAAAGCCATAAGATAAAAGTGAGTTTTACAAAGAGGTTTTAAAGACGATGCTGGAGTTCCACAGCTGAGGGGCCCGGACAGCAAAGGTCACCTTTAGAGACAAGTCCAGATTTGGGGACCATTAGTGGCGCCCTGCCTGTAGCATATAGCATTTTTTTTATAAGTTGCAGTCTTTGGAAGTTTTCACCTGCTGATACCAGAATAAAGTGCGTTGCAATAGTCAAGTCTGGAGGAGATAAAAGCACAGGTGACCTTTTCTAGTTCTGCAAATGAAAGAAATGACCTGGTCTTGGTTTAATGCCTCGGTTGGACAAAGCAGGACTGCAGGACAAAAAAGTCAAGTCTGGTCAATCTTATCGATAAAGTCCAATATCACAAACCACAGATTTGCCTCAAGGGGCTTTAAAATCTGTTCAGCGTACGACACCCTCTGTCCTTATGTAACTTTGGAAGAAACCCACTTGATTTGATTAACTGCTGAAGCCTCACATCAGCTTTAGATACATTTTGAATACATGTTTGTACAGAACGAGGACTGTGGATCTTGTCCCCCATCTCTTCCATTGGAAGTAGGTCAGGCAAGTATGGGAGGTTAAAACTGGGAAGATTACAGCACGCAAAGACTGTTGTACTCAATGTACATATGGGCATGAGAGTAATGTTTTAAGGCAGACTTGGAAAAATGACATCAGTCATGGTAAACCTATCCTTTAGCCAGGTCATTTAAAAATAATAATTAAAAAAGTGCCACATAAACCAGGTGCTTCTTTAGCAGTACTGCCACTGCAGCTACTGTACAAGTACAACCAGTACAAGTGAAAAGTTAAACTTTACTAGTAAATGCATCATCTCTGCTTCTGCTTCTCTGTGAAGTGATGGATTAGCTCTCTGTTTTACAGTAAGTCCACAATGAAGAAAGTCCTGATCATCGGTATTCCTTGTTCATCCTTTCAACAGCACTGTATGATGGGAACACTGAGCTCGCCAATGCAGAAACACTCGTCCGTACTGAAGGAAGTAGTATCATAGTTGCATGCCACTTCAGTCTCTTTGGAAGAAAAAAGTTCCTCTGTAAGGACGAATGTAAAGAAGAAGACATTCTCATTGAAACAGAAGGCGACAGAGCTCAGAGTGGCAGATACAGCATCTTCTACAAACAGGGAACTTTTCCAGTATCTTCTACAGTTCTGTACGTGAGCATCACACAGCTGATCAAGTCTGACTCGGGATGGTACAGGTGTGGTGTGGAAAGACCTTACTTTCCTGATTCATACTGGGAGTTTGACATCAGAGTTACAGATGGTGAGTTTCTACTGAGAGTCTTTGAAATTTGTGTACATTCGGTGAAGTCCAGCTTGTCGAGAGAAATGCAATGCTGCCCAGATCACATCTTTTGTCAACATACTGTAATAAGGAAAACGAGAGTGGTAGTAGAGTTAAATATGAGCAAAATGTTCCTGCTGAACTTATCTGTAAAACAGTCAGTGACAACATATTTCGTATCCTCTAATGGCAACTAAAGCATGATTGACATTTTTATGTTATGTTTAAGAAACTGAAAGCACTTTGTTGAGGTTAGGGACAGATTATGGTCTTGGTTTTAAAAAGTCAAAAAGTGAAGCACAAGGCAGGACGTGTTTATATTTTAGCCATGGTAGCAGCTTGGTTCTAGGGATGGCAATATTGCTCTGTTTGTCTGTCAGTCCACCATTTTGGTCCAGACTGAAATATTTCAACAACTTTTGGATGCACTGCCATGAAATTTGGTACAGACATTCATGGTTCCCAGAAGACGTACCCCGATGACTTTGGTGATCCCCTGACTTTTCCTCTAGCGACACCATAAGGATGACATTTGTGGTTTTGAATGAAATATCTCAACAACTATTGGATGGATTGCCATGAAATTCGGATCAGACATTTATGTCACCCTCAGGATGAATTGTAATAACTTTGGTGTACCCTTAATTTTCCATCTAGCGCTATCACTAAGTCAAATTTAAAAACTGTAATTAATCCAATACTTTGGTTTATGACCAAATACCTGCAGAACTAATGACATTCCCCTCAGCCTCAGCTGTACTTTGTGTTTGGTACACTAAGACGGTTAACATGGACAACATTATACCTGCTAAACAGCATGTTAGCACTGTTATTGTGGGCATGTTAGCATTTAGCTGTAAGAGACACTAAATACAGCCTCACAGAGATGCTAGGGTGGCTGTAGACTCGGTATTGTTTGAACTTGCTTCATGTTGTCTTCACTATCAACACTTCATTACATAAAGGGCACACTACTTCCTGCATTGGCACTGAACAATGACACAATAAATTTCACAGGATGTCTTAAAGGTGCCTTGTGGAGTTTTCTTGTTAACATATTGTGTGTATTCTTGAGGTCAAACAAACATGAATCAATTTCCTTCCTCATAAAACATTTACAAACACATTTTTTAACCTGCATTGTTTACATCCATGTTTACTTGCCAGCAGTTGTCGTCTTCACTGTCTTTGCTAGTGCATTGCTGCATTTTGTGGTGCAATACTACCAGCTGTCTCGTTTCATTTCCATTTTTTGGTGACTGGCGGTCTGCAGAAAATTTTCACAGTTCACTGACAGCTGCTGATGTTTTAAATATCATATTCAGATTAACAAACATATTAAGCACATTTGCATTTGTGTAAATGTTAGCAAATGTTTATTTATGTCCAAATATGACCTACTGTATATAAAATATCAGTATTAATGTGTGTAGTATGTGATTGTCGTTTGATTTTCAATTTGTTTTTGTTATTCACAGCTCCAAAGACTTTCTCTGAGACCATGAAGCAGCCTGAACAGCAGCAGACTGAGGAAACAACAGCTGCAGCTGCAGTTCACAGTGCTGAAGGTTCAAACCTGCAGAGCTGAAACACTGTCTGTCCTCCTGCCAATCAATGTCTGGTTTTGTCTGCTCTGTCCTCAACGAAATTCAAATATTAACATGTTAAATGTAATATTTAAATCTTTAAAAATGTACATACAATGCAAATTTCTGTTAATATACTTCTAAATTGTACCAGCACATTTGTTTAGTGAGAAATGTAATGTCACCTGAGTTGTGTTTTTATCAACATAACGAGGAAACGTAACTGGCAAGTCGCAGAATGTAAACATATTGGTAATAATTTGTTTTCCTTACAATACCATTTTAATGTGTTAGCATGTTAACATTTTCTATTTGGCTGTTAACACAAAGTGCAGCTGAGGCTGATGGGAGTGTCATTACTTTTGTAGATATTTGGTCATAAACGAAAGTTTTGGACATTTTTTTTTCCCATTTAGGCCTTTATTGGCAAGAGATTTGCAATATATTAAACAATAACAAAAAACCCCAACAAAACAAGAACTGCTTGGGAAATTCATTCACATTTTCGGCCTTGATAACATCCATTTTTCTTACAGTTGTGCTGCTTGTAGTCTCAAGCTATGTGTCAGTTTTTCCAGGAGATTTCTTCAACTATTATTAGCCTTTGGTCCTTTGTTGGTGGTGCTACCTTCCTCCAGTTCCTTGCAATAGCTTTTTAACTTACTACTAACAGTATTTTTAACCAGATATCTGTATCTTCCAATTCTACTTTCTTCAGAGAAAGTTCACCACAGCACAATATAATGTTCCCTTCCTATTTGACCTTACATAACCGCTCTCTCTCTTCTTTCCCATTCTCATTCAAACTCTCTCGCCCAGGTTACGTCCTGCCTCTGGTTGTATGTGTCACTGTGGTTGTGCTGTTTGCAGTTGTTGTGTTGCTCTTCTACAAATGGAAGACAAGGAGGGAGTCTGATGGTGAGTTACCCTCCAACACTACCTGTACTGTCAGTAAGTATTCATTCACATAGAGATACAAATCATTATTTTTGTACTTTGTGCTGCACAGGTTTTAACACCAGGGGGCAGTCAGATGGCAGAAACATGGAGGTTACTTTCTTTGCCTCACTAGTTGTGTCTGTATCATCCAGGTCCTGAATGTAGGACTGATGACACCACTGTATTTGTACAACGTGTGATGTCATTCCTTTTCACCTAAGTAAAGGTACTTTTTTTCAGATTGTCACCTATGAGAAGTGTTCTCCAGTCTCCAAATGTGAAGACTACACCTCCCTAGCTGAAGACAGACAAACAAGCAACGATCAGGACGAAATCTACTGTAACGTCTAACCTTTGATTTTTTTCTATTTTATTTTATTTGCAGTAACATTGTTATCACCATACCCCCTACTGAAAATAAATGCTCTTAGCTGTCATTAATATTATTTATGTTTGACTACAATGTACTCAGTGGTGCAAGAAGTAGTATATGTATTGATTACATCTAGATTTCACTTAAGGAAAAGTACAAAAGTATTAACAGCAAAATGTATTAAAAGTGTTAAAGTGAAAGTACTTGTTGGTTACAATGGCCCCTTTCAGAGAGTTGTATTATTATATATATAATATTATGTGAATTTTATTACTGATGCTTTAAGAAGCATTAAAATGTTACAGCTGGTGGAGGTGGAGCACATTTTAAATACTTCATACACTGTCAGATAGTTTAATCTATAGCACAGTATCATATTTTATAAAATAATCACATGTTTTGTTTGTAAAGTAATTAGTAACTGTCAGATAAATGTAGTGGAGTAAAAAGTCCAGTATTTCCCTCTGAAATGTAGTGAAGTAAAAGTAGAAAGTAGAAAACTGAAAAACTCAAGTAAAGTAAAAGTTACTCAAAATTGTACTTAAGTCCAGTACTTGAGTACATGTAGTTAGTTTACAGTAGTTTACACTACTGACTTGTACTATAGAAAAATATACTTTGAACTTTTGTAATTAAAATACTCTAATACTACTTAAATGATGGTAAAGCAACAACATATATTTGGCAGGATTTTAGTGTATAATTACAAAATATATATGCTTTACTCTTACCCAAATTACTGCAAACATGAACTATATACTGTTATCACTTCTTATAAATGTATTGACACCAATTATGCTTCAAAATAAAATATTAAAATATTTTTTGCCAGCATGTAATTTTTCTTAAAACTCATTGACTCCTATGACTATGATTTATTTTACTTGTACTTTGTGGAAGTAAATTTCATTTGAATCTTAAAGGTTTTTTTTTATTAGAGTTTATCACAGTATATACATATACATACGTATATACACTTATATGTTACAGGCCTGTTAAGTGTATGTTTTAAAGTATTTATGTGATAAAGATATGCTTGATTTAAAGGAAATCTATTTTCATCTGCACATTTTTCAAAAATAGACTTTCTTCAGGCTTTACTATTGGGGTTCTCACTGAGATGGCAGTTCACTTCTGAGCCAAACCAGAGATGTACATTTCTGGGACTGGGTGTCGTATGTGGACCTAATGAGGAAGCTCAATCTTGCTTGTGGGATCTTCCACATGTCTGCCCACGTTATGGCCCTGTTGGTGACTGCTTCCCAGTTTGTCCACCTCCCTTGTTGCCGTTGGCTCACAGCTCTGATCTTGTGTGTCTCGTCCTCCGTTTTGGTCACTTCCAAGACCAACAACTCTTTCCTCTCCTTCTGTGTGGCTTTGGAGCACATCTTGCGAGCTGGTCCTCACCCAAGCCTGGCCCTGCCTGGCTGCAACCACCCGACTATCTCCTGATGCTTCAGTTGGCTGATTGCCTGGTCGACTGCTTGTTCAGCCCTCCACTTGCGCTCTGTACGAACTGGCTTTCTTTCTGTATCAACGGGCCAAGTGAGTCTCTCAGCTCAAACACGAGCCTCACCTTCCCTTGCCTGTTGCCCAGGTTGAGCGATTTCAGTAGTAGCTGACGTGTGTTTTTTCCAAACAGGGCAGCATTGGAGAGGCACCAAGGAAGACCTAGCCATTTGCGGATGTATTGTTGGCTTTTCAGTCCGTATTCAGTGCTGTTGATGAGGAGATCTCACACAGTATCAATGGCCACGTCAGGCATTGGTACAAGGTGAATTGGTAGCACCAGATCTTGAATTTCCCCGGGAGGTGGCTTCGGTCTGTCTTCCCCAGACCTTCAGAGAGCTGCATCATGACACAGGGAGCCGTGTGCTTGTCTGAGAGATCAGCAGTATAAAGCCTCCCAAGACATTGCACTGACTGCTCTACCAACAGCAGGATCTTCCCATGTCGACAGAGAAGGAGTTGTTGTCATTCATGGCTCCTTTCCAGATTGATAGGCTATGAGACTTGGCTGGTTTAATCTTTGTCCCAAATGAGGAGCTCCTCCAGCAAAGGCGTGTTAGTTAACAAAGTTCTCATACGCAGAAATTTTACACAGACACCTTTTTAAAAGAAAGTAAGTTTTACTTTAAGGTAATATATGATGGTATGTTTCTCCTGTTTTTTTTAATATAATGTTAGTTTTGGGACTGTAAAAGGTGGAGGGGACATGTCCCCTGTGTCCCACCCATAAATTATGCTCCTGTCCTCCAGTCTTTTCAGGAGCCTGGTAGTGCAAGCCGCTGTCTGCAGGAGTGTGGTGACATTGTCCATGTAGCTTCTTAGGGCTGGTAGACATCCTGTCTGGGATCTCACTCCTCGGACCATCTGGCTTCCACTGATCAGCATGATTTCGAAGGCTGCTGTGAACAGGATGGGTGAGATTGAACAACCCATTGCTATGACTTTTTTGTGCTGCTGCCACCCAGTCGTGGTTTCCTGGCTTGTGCAGCAGACATAGAAATTGCTGAAGTACATAGATACCAAGTTCTGGATGAAGGTTGGTATGTGGAAGAAGTTGAGGGCGAAGGTGATGAGCTGGTGTGGGACAGATCCATAGGCATTTGCCAGATCCAAACTACGATGAGGTCTAACGTCTCGCATTGGGCTGTCTGGATTTGCTCCCAGATCCTGGTGTTCGACGCAGCCAGGGAACCCTGGTACCCCTGCCTTCTGGCAGCTGGTGTCGATGTAGTTGTTACTCAGGAAGTAGCTGGTCATGCGTCTTGCCACCATTGTGAAGAAAATCTTCCCTTCCATGTTAAGTAGGGTGATGCCTCTAAACTGGGTGATGTTCCGGGGATCTTTCTCTTTTGGGATGAAGGTGGTTACAGCTCTGCTCCATGCCAATGGGATAGCTTGGGTTTCTCAGTCTCCACAGTCTCCACAGTACCTTCAGCTGGGGCAGTTCTTATATACCCTGTAGGGTATGCCATTTGGTCCAGGTGCTGATGCAGTTCTTGCTTTCTCTACCACCTGCTTGATCTCTGTCCACGAGGCACATGCCCTGGTGACCTGAAGGGGATGTTCTTGTTGCTGTCGCCAAGTTCTTCTTTGATGTGGTTCTCCAGCTCTTGAGCAGTGGTCACAAGCTTCCCACACTTCTTCTCCTCCAGTAGATCTCAGTAGACCTCAGCCAGTTCCCTGAGTGCCTTCTTCAGCCTGGACCCAGTAATTTCAAGAGCCTTCAGGAATCGTTGGGTGGATTTTCTAATAAAGCCTCTGCAGCCGATTTCCACCGGGTTGGTGGATGTCTTCCACCCTGCTTCTGTGCATGCTGCAGACAGCTTGCAGTACTTCTCCTTCTTCCTCTCGAAGGCTGCCTCCATACCCTCCTCTCATGGGACAGTGAATTCAGCCATGATCACC
Organism: Oplegnathus fasciatus; assembly: GCA_003416845.1. Lineage (NCBI taxonomy): Eukaryota > Metazoa > Chordata > Actinopteri > Centrarchiformes > Oplegnathidae > Oplegnathus > Oplegnathus fasciatus. Next base: position 47,965 of record NTHP01001025.1, on the reverse strand, counting down.
ATCCTGGCAGAGGTGGACCAGGACAATGTCTGACCGTAAGGAAGTTGTAGTGATCTCACGTGGAAACTTCAGCTGTTGGTCCAGGTCAGCTCTCATGTTCCACTCACATCCAGGTGTCAGGACAGACCACTCTTTCTGGTTTATGTCCAGCGCTCCAGCTACTTGCCTGATGAAGTGTATGAAGTGGGATGTTTACGGGCTGGTCCTATTCACTTCAAGTCTGCGTGCCTCCAAAATTTCTGCCAGTTTTTGCAGGACCCAGTCATGGCACCATCCATACCAACCCTGGGTCAAAGCTGACTTGCAGCCGGATAGAATGTGCTGCAAGCTGGGGTCTTGGGCTTCATAGAAATGGCAGTTCATTTCCAAGCCATACCAGATATGTTAAAATCATGGTGGCGCTAGAGGAAATGTCAGGGATCACCAAAGTCATTAGGATCCATCCTCTGGGGACCATGCATGTTTGTACCAAATCTCATGGCAATCCAATAGTTATAAAATAACTTATAAAATAGTTATGAAATAACTATTGGATAGATATTTCAGTCTGGACTAAAGTGGTGACTGACCAACACTGCCATCCCTAGAGCCACGCTGCTAACATGGCTAAAAAATAACCATTATCCACCTATGTTGTAGCTCATTAACGTTTGTGTTGGTATACTGTAAATACATTTAAACAAATCATTAAATATCTGAAGTTTCCAAAGATAGATTCTACTACTATTTTAGCTTTACTACTGCAGTTACATCTCAAGGAAATTGAATCGAACACAACTGGATTTTTGGTTTTGTCTGTGAAGACGTTTCACCTCTCATCCAAGAGGCTTCATCAGTTCGTGCTTGTTTGACCAGGCTAGACTGGCTTACTGCAGTTACAGGCTTATTGTAAAGCCTATAATTTCCCTGAAGTTTGTCAGTCCAGCGGAAATTACCTTTGAAACACCCAACAATAAAACCACTAACAATCAGTTCTTTGCTTTCAGTTTCTCAGGCTTCAATGGTCCAGTGTGCCTGAGATCAGCTGTTCTTATCATGTTATCATGATGTGTATGAGGGAGTGTGCTTCCCAGACAGAGCATACTCATAGTGAAGAACTCGTTATTATCATATCACATGGTCATGAGGCTTTTTGTAAAACACTGGTACAGATTGTTGTTTTTATGCATAAGCTAACATAAAATATAGGTTGTTGTTCAAATCCAGACAGCCATATATCGTAGAAATAACTGTGTGAGCGATGGTGTGCACTGTGTGTTCCAGAACTCACAAAACTGCACAATTTTTTAGGGGAGTCTGGGGACTTTCTCCCAAGGCGACAACGGAGTATATCACAGTTACTGTTTCCTGAGCAAATGGTAAAATCAGTTGAAACAGACAAGACAGATGCTTATCTTGGCAGGCAAGACAGCCCAAACACATCATTAGCATTATAGTTGTACCATTTTGCTCGCACTTAATGGGCCATCAGTGTGTCATCCTAACAGGTCTCCCAGCCCCAACAATCTAGACTGTCATACTGAGTGTAAGGGCCCAAACACACTTAATTACCTTTTTTCTTTCCACAAATTCCACAAGTGTTTTGTGAATGGAGCATGCAAACATGTTTAATTGTCACTGTTAATACAGTATAAATTAGAAATAGCTGGAAACTGGAGCCGGCTGACAGCCAGAGATCCTCCGGCTGGGAGCAGCAATTTTAGATGGCTATACACAAGTCCGGGATAGCGCTACTATGCTCATTTAGCTTTTCTGGCGTCACATACAGTATGTCCTCATCAGCCAGTTTAACTTAACAGATTTAATAAGAAAACTATAAACAGACATGAAGGCATAGTAGCCTGTCCAGCTCCAACAACTTCTTTATTTTTCTCTGACACATGCTAAAAGCAGAGGTCCTTTAACAAAACCTGCCTTACAGTAACCCAATGGGAACACATCACCACCTGCCTCATGCAAGAACCACTCGTACGAACGGATTCGTTCTTAAGTGGCTTGTACAAGTGTTTTATGAGAACTTGCCCCATTCGCCAATTTTCTCTATTTTCTTAGGTACGAACACAATTTACGAGTGGTCCAGACCTGTCGTAGGAGTCATGTGCAATCAGTCTGCTGTTATCCAAACCTAAGTTTTTCACTAATGGATTATATATTTCATTACTTTGAAGCAATTTTGAATTTGAAAATCGTACATAAATTACACTTCATAATTATTTTTGACATCATTCGATTCGAATTATTATGTAATTCTAAATTTATTCATACAGCCTAACGATATCATCTTCATTTAAATTGGCTATTGATGCTCTTGTATAATACTACAATATCAATATGAACATCTCAAACTGCAAAACGACTTTAATTATGCACTAATTGAAGGTTAGATTTGTCTCTGTATATAATAGGATAATAATTCCTTGGGCCAGCAAACATTCGGCCATTCACGACAATAAACGATCATGACCGAAAAAGATCGCAGATCGTCATGCAAGTTACCGTTGCATTTTCCATCTTATGCCATAACTTGCTAATTTGTTTATGTTTTGAACTTTCAACAATGTGTTAAAGCGTAACCTCTGCTCAGTTTACATTAGTTATTTCTTCATTTTGAGCGTTGTTGTAATGCCAGCCTTTAGGAATATCATTAATTAATTCCACTGCAGTCACAGACTTGGTAATGAAGTAATATTTTTCACTCGGTTGTCCACCTTTATATAGCTTGCATGAAACAACACGGTAAGAACGCATAGAGCAAAGTATCTAAGATCCGCTTTTTGTAGTCCATATTCAGAACATTGTAGTTTCACCACGGCAGACCCACATCAGTAACATCTGCCGTCGCATAATTACGTGGCCTAGTGTAAAGTGCAGTTGGATTCTCTTAGCACCACAGTTGTCTTTTCCTAAGTCCTTATGAATTCTCCTTCACATCTTTCCTTGACCTCATGACGTTTTCCATCTAGGTCAAGGAAAAGTGGTTACGAAAGGACATTTTTTTGACTACCCACCTGTCTTTGAATGGACACTTCTTGACATATGGGGCAGGACACGTAGCCTTATATGGTATTACTAGGGCGTTAATTATGCTAATTTACAATTCTCATGAACGCAAGCTTAATTACGCACAGGTGGCATTCAGCATATTTACGCGGGTCATTTACACAGTTATCTGAATTTTAGGAGCGTTTGCTGAATCTGACGTGGCACACTCGTACGAGCCCACCGTACAAAAAAAAGTAAAGAGAAAGTTAAGATAAGAATACGAAAATGTTCTTGCATGAGGCCCAATGTTACACTACTAAATCTCTGGTGGACCACCCTTTGTAGCAAAAGCAAAGTCAGTACAGATAAGTTGTACATGCACTGTTGACCTTCATGCTTTATTATAGCTTGTTGCAAAGGAGTGTCTGGTATCCACGGGTGGAATGTATAAAAGTACATTGATTCAAGTACTGTACTTTAGATAAGATAAGATAGAACCTACATAACAAAGTAGGACAGAGTGCAAATATAAATAGTGAAAATCTAAAATCTAAAAAAGTTTAAAAATATCAATAACCATAAATATAAAATATACAACCTGCATTATATAGTTAAAGCATAATAAAGAAACATATGGCTGCACTCTTTTTTTCTTGAGGTAAGGTGAAATGAAGGTCTGACTACAGAGCTTTGCCATTCAGCTGCCATGTAGCATTGCAATGAACAATTCTTACAGTAAAAAGCCAGCAGGACAACAGTATTTTTGAAACTGTATGGTTAAATATAGACCATAAATTATGTGCTAAGGATTCATACTGTGACTATTTGCTTTCTATCTTTACTTTACTTCTTTACTTGCTTTTGATCTTTTTTTGTACTGTTTTTCTGAAAGCGGAGAAAGCATGACCATAAACCTCTAACTCTTTGTTCTGAGCTGTTGTTAAGCTAAGTTCATACTTTCAGTTTTGTTTGCAGTCTGGTATTTATGCCCCCTAATGGGTGTAGTCCCGCAGTTAAGCTGAGAGCACGCCATATCTAACGTTTCCTGTAAACCAAGCAAACTCAGTCATGGTAAGTGATCTTGTATACATTATTTATGGCTTAATTGGTATTTTACGATATATAACAAATGGTACTGTATGTATCAGTAATTGATATTTTTTAAATTGACTACTTTTATTCAGTCCAGAGTAATGAAATGTTACTTGCATCTTGTCTTTCTTGTTTTAATGTTGCAAATCTGACTCACTTCATTAACACAATTCTGCTGGCCGACCATTGATGAAAAAATACCGTTTTGTCTGAATGTAATATAATATAAAGTATAATTTGCTATAGATCTATACAGTTATTTTTATTCCACCTGAGGCAGTTCCCACACAGAAACTCTAGTTCTAATCTGCTCCTGACATTTCCTCTTTTTCTTTCAGAGTGTAAGAGCTTCCCTGAAATGGACAGGTAGGCAAACATCATCTAGAAGAATAAGTGCATACTTTCCTCAAATAAATATAGTATATTGAGGACTTCTGAGGAGACAGATTACCTTTTAGTAAACTTAATTTTAAAGTGAAACAAAGAGCTGCCACATCTCATTGGAGGAAAACAAACAAAAAATGCCAATACTTTGTTTATTATTTAAATATGTGTGTTGAAGTATCTTCACGCTACATAAACCATGTATATGGTGTATGTTCACATGTGTACTATAAAGTCACAATGTCAAGTCTACCAATCTGTTGTTATAACAATAAAGTAATTGCGAAATTGACTTGTGTCATGTGACTTTTATGGATTTTAAAAGAAAAAATGTACTTGCCTAAATAAGCAAATAATATTTTCCCTTTTCTTCCTTCAGACGCAGAAGCTGAGGGTAAGTAATTTACTTTCTAAATAGTTTTAAGTCAATCTAATACAATTTTTACCCCACTGGGTTGTTGGTTACGATGAGAATAAAAGTCCAAAGTTGGAGAGAAAAATTGTCACAAGATCACAAGAATAAAGTTAAAACTTTATAAGAAAATGTTTTCATGAAAACAAGTTAAACATTGAGGTACTGATGTGTCGGACAGTATTTTCTTATTGGTTAAACATTAAAATATAAGTTTAGATGTTGCTTATTTTTTTATTTTATTTTTCTCAAAATATTGTAATTTTAAAAAGGCTTTATGGAAACAATTAGGTTGGGGTGGGTCAGACTGATATCTGTTTGGAACTGGGATGAAGTAGTGACAAATCTGGCGCTAGAGCACAGCAGAGCCCTCCAGACAGAAGTTTAAGGCTTTAGAAAATGATCAAAGGCTGATGGTTTATGACTTTTGCCATAAAATGGTGTTTTTGTAATGAAATTCTTGAATATATAAAAACCTTTATCTCAAAATATTATTTTTGAAATATGATTTTTCATTCTTGTAATAGTAGTTTTTTTTTTAAAAAACTATTATAGCAATATTCTTGAAATCTCCACACAAACTTTTTTCCACTGGTAACGCTGTTCTCTAGTCGTCTTTGAGATTAAATGTAGTGTCTCTGTGTTTGCAGCCCGTGCAGTTGCGAAAGCAGGTGCAGAAGTTTCTGTTGGTACAGCTGCGGCGCTGGAGATGATTGACACCTTTGACCGACCTGGTAAAGCGTTTACTGTTGGTACCTATTCAGGTGCCGGGGCATTTGCAGATGCATTTGAGGATAAACCTGGGAAGCGCCTTCCCAAGGCAGGACTGTACGCTGGTGCAGGAGTGGGCCTTGCTCGTGCTGAATGGAGCGTTTGTGATGCTGAGGCAAAAGGGCCCAACGCCTGCGCAGGAGTCGGAGCCTCTCTGACGTCAGGTGCCAGAGCCTTTGCCAAAGCAGAACTAGCCAGTGCCTCAGCCACTGCTGGTCCGGTGAAAGCTACAGTCGGTCTGGCAGTAGACACCGGCGCCAGCATCAATCTGACAGGTGTAGAGGCAAAGGTGCTGGGAACAGGCTTCTCCGTTGGTCGTAAAATGGGCGTTTCTCTGTTCGGGAATTCGGTTGAATTTAATTTGTGGTAAACTGTGGCTTTGTGCCAAATACAGCTCTTTGTGATTGTGTTTTGTGCCTTCTATTCCGACAATGAATGAACAATTCCTTTGTACCATTTGAAATTTGCAGCATTTATAAATTAAACTTCTGACATATACTTCATTATATATTTCTTATATATTTCTTATGTGCAGTACGCTTTCACTGCAGATAAAACATTTGAACTTGATAAGTGTGTTTTCAATGTCTACTGCTTTTAGACAAAAGAGAGAAATTGCCAGTTTTTGTCATACTGAAAATAAAGTGCATAATAAGATTATTGTACTTTTACATTTCCAAAGTCCAGCAGTGCCTCAAGTGTTTACTTGTCCAACAACTTCCTGTTCCACCTACTGACTTCCACTCTACTGAATCATGCTTTGCTGACATTAAACTTCCCTAACACTCAAGAAACATTCACTTCTTATTGTCTGTATTATTTTTAGATTAAAAAGGATGTTCAAAATTGACCGGAGGCCTTTCATATTAAGCAGAAGTAAATGTTTACAGGATGAACACGTTTGCATGGTTTAATTTATAAATTAAATTTGTAAATTTATTTCTAATTTCAGAATTTTCACTGATCTTGTAGACTCTTCACTGTGTGTATGGATCCAGGTATGGTTGTACAGTCCAGTAATGTTGTATCTTTAAGTTGAGTAGGTGTGTGGGTTTGAATATGTGTCTGTGTAAATGTGTAAACTTCAGTGTAAATAAACAAGACTTATGCTTATAGGAGAACTATATTATACAATAAGGGAATAATATGCTAATCATAAAATGAGTGAACACATATGATGACAACAGGATTAATATGTTCTACCAGGCTGTTTTAGAAAGCATAATCAGATATGGAATGACAGCATGGTATGGAAACCTCTCTGTGAAAGTGAAATCAAAGTTAATACACTTGGTTCAGACCGCCATGAAAATCATAGGTCAGAAAGATTATCACAGTCTTCAGTCTCTTTATGAACAATGTGTTTTACAACATGCAAGAAGTATTTTGAATGATCCTTCTCATATCTTGTATTCACACTATGAACTGTCACCTTCTGGCAGAAGATATAGAGTTCCAC
>NTHP01001025.1:22953-40170 GCA_003416845.1 Oplegnathus fasciatus | reverse complement strand
CTGTAAGCTAAAACGATTTAAGAATTCATTTGTGCCTGTTTCAGTCAAAGTTCTTAATAGCAGTCTACAGTGAGGTCACATGTACAGTAGAGGTCGTGGTGTTTGTGCAATACACATTTATGCTGTGGATTGTGGTAGATGTTATATGTTAGATGTGGTAGTTATATGTTACTCGTGTTTTAGGCTTGTGTTTTTGCTCTGAATGTGTGTAGTGGTCCCATGGGGACAATAAAGTATATTCAATAATCATATTTATCTATGAATGCATTGATAGGCATTAGTCTGGCTGTAGCTCAGTAAACAGGACTCACAGGTGCCCCCTTGTGGCGAAAACACATATGACAAGACTCACTTTAAATATTATAGGAGATTATAGAAATATCATAGAACAGTATTTCTTTCAAAACTATAAAATAGAATAGTGAAAAAAACATGGATAAAAGAGCACTAGAATATTTTACTCTGGTAAAATTACTGTTATTTAAAGAATCTTTACTCAAGTAAAAGTACTTAGATCAAAGTAAAAAGTAGGTCAGTTAAAATGCACTCTGAGTAAATGTTACTCAGGTGGGGGGTAAACATCAAATATTATATGATGATATATGATACTGTTAAATTAAAGCCACCTTTATACCATTCCACAGTGGTGGAAGAAGTGTTGATATCTTTTACTTAAGTAAAAGTAGCAATACCGCTCTGTACAAATACTGTTACAGAAGAAGAAGAAGTCTACATCCAAGATTGCACTCAAGCAAAAGTACAAAATCATGAACAGCAAAATGTACTTAGTATTAAAGTAAAAGTACTTGGTGGACAGTCCTTTTTAGAAAGTTATATTATTATATACATTTTATCATTATTTGAATTTGAATTACTGATGCTTTCATGAGCAGTATTTTAACGTTACAACAGGTGGAGGTGGAGCACATTTTAACTTCTTTATATACTGTCAGATAGTTTAATCTACTGTATAGCACAGTAATATATTCTATAAATTCATCACATGCTTTGTTTGTAAAATCTTAACTCCAGCTGTCAGATAAATGTAGTGGAGTAAAAAGTGTAATATTTCCCTCTGAACTGTGGTGGAGTAGAAGTATAAAGTACCATAAAATTTAAATACTTAAGTAAAGTAGAAGTACCTCAAAACTGTAGGCATACAACTACTCACAACAACTAATGACATACTTTCCACCACTGAATGTACTATGCAAAAATATACTTTTAACTCATGTAATTTAAACATTCTTAATAATATTTTTTAAATGATGGTTAAACAACAGCATATCTTCGGCAGCAGTGTATTTTTACAAAATATACAGTACACTGTATACTGTATACTGTACAACGGCTTGTTGCTGGGGCAGTACCCTCCTAAGGTACAGCTGTTGTTTGTCTGAAAAGAAAGAAACTGAAACTGTACCCTTATTTCTGAGAGTGTATGTAGTTGACTTTTACTCAAATTACTGCAAATATGAAGTGTTTGTTGTTATCACTTATCAATTATGCTTCAAAATAAAATACTTTTACCTGCATGTTTGTGATTTTTCTTAAAACTAATTTCATTACAATTTAGCTAAAACACTCTGCTATTTGTTTTGCTATTAGCCAGATTAGCTGCCAGATTGGATTAATGGAGCATCTTTCTTTTGTTTCTATCTCTATCCCTTTGTGTTTCTCTTACTCATAGCTGTAGGTGTTTTGGTCTTTTTGGCCCTTTAAATTCTTCCTGCTTCTGATTCTTAGAGCTGTTGGACCCCATAATGAGGCTGTATCCTACTTACTGTACTGATCAGCAGTGGCGGATGACGACTCTCTCCAAGTCGGTTGGCTTTAGGGATAGTGGTGTAGTATTACAGGGAGAAGCTCGAGAGAATCAATAACAGGCTTAATGCCTTCACCCACTTCCTGTGATAGACAGTATTATTTTATTCATGGCAACACTGCATTTGGTTTTAAAGTCAGAATGCAGTTTCAAGCAGCACACAGGTTAAGACAAGAAGGATAGAAAAGAAATCCTTCCTGTACTTACCTGTGTCCAGCTGTATCGGCATCATGCCAACAACGCCTAATTGATTAATAAAAAACACCCTGGTCATTATTCGTTGTCTCGATGAATGTATTTCATTAAATGTACTGGCCAGGAAGCAAAACTCTACACAACAGTGGCTACAAAGATTTTTGCTTGACTACCTTTCTTAACTACCTTAGCTTGTAGTGGTTTGGTTGGTTTGGTCATCCAAGGATGACATCACCATGATTCAGCAGTTTACACATACATTTAATGTATATTTAAGCAATTTTCCAGCACAGTATGGTTAAATATAGACCATAAATTATGTGTTTAGGATTCCTATTGTGACTATCTGCTTTCTATTTTTACTTATTTTTCTCTTTGTTTTTATCTTTTGCTAAACCTAGTTTCATACTTTCAGTTTCGTTTGCAGTCTGGTGTTTATGCCCCCGATGGGTGTAGTCCAGCAGTGAAGCTGAGAGCATGCAGCATCTAACATCTCCTATAAACCAAGCAACCTCATTCAGGTAAGTAATCATGTATTCATGCTTTATGGTATGACTGGTATTTTACAATATATAACAAATGTATGTATCAGTAATTGATTTTTTTTTTGTCACATCTGAGTATCTAATTCAGTACAGAATAATGAAATGTTACTTGCATCTTGTCATTAACACAATTCTGCTGGTTATTATTATTGATGAACGAATACCATTTTGTCTGAATGTAATATCATATTAAATAAAATTTACTATAGATCTACTGTATACAGAATACTTCCATTATCACTGTTATTTTTATTCCAATTGAGGCAGTTTCCACAGAGAAACTCTAGTTCTAATCTGCTGTGTCATTTCCTCTTTTTCTCTCAGAGTAAACTACTTGTCCTGAAGATGTCAGGTAGGTAAACATCATCTAGAAGAATAAGTGCTAAGAAACATAGAATATTAAGGACTTCTGAGGAGACTGACTACCTTTTAGTAAAATTAATTTCTAACTTCAGTGAATGGAAGTGAAAGAAAGAGCAGCCACGTCTCACTGCAGGAAAACAAACAAAAATGCCCATACTTTGTTTTTTATCAAAGTGTGTTCTTTGCTGAAGTACCTTCACTATGCATAGTGTGTGTTTGCATGTATACAATTAAGGTAAAATGTCAAGTCTATCAATCTGTTGTTATAAAAATGGAGTAATTGTGGATTTGACATGTTTCATGTGACTTTTATGGACACAAAATAGTTTTTCACTTGTAACATCGTTTTCTAGTCGTCTTTGAGAATAAATACGGCGTCTCTTTGTTTGCAACCCGTGCAGCTCAGTATGCAGGTGAAGACGTGCGTTCCAGGAACCCCGGTGTGCAGAAGATGATTGACACCATTGACCAGCCTGGTAAAGCGTCTACTGCTGATACCAATTTGGGTGCCGGGACATTTGACCTTCCCAAGGCAGGATTGGGCCACGCTCGTGCTCACAAGCTTTGTGTAAGGGATTAGCACAAACTCCAGCACTTTACTTTTGCTTTCTGTAACAGAGGGGAAATATGTAACTGTCAGTTCAGCAGAAATGACCTTTGAATCCCCCCATAATCAAACGGTGCACCATAGAATGAGCCCTTCATATCTACATAGGGAGCAGGTCCTCTTCCACAGAGACCACCATGTTGCACCGCCATGTTTCTACAGTAGCCCAGAACAGACAAATTGGCTCTAGAGAGGGTCTTTCGTGTTTTTACTTTGTAGTGGCAGCTTGAATTTGGTGGCGAAAGGTTGGTGTCATGATCCGCTCCTGGCCTTCCATCCCTTCTGCCAGTTCTGTCAGTACTTTTCCACTCACCTGCCGGCCACTCCCACCTGATCAGTGCAACCACCTTCACCTGTGTTCCCTCACCTNTCGAATAAACTGTTGAACTGTTCCAACGCTGGTCTCAGTCTGTGCTGTTCTTGGGTCCAACCTCACACCCATTACAGTTGGACAATCATCCAATCGTGGTTAATTGAGATCTCCAGGTTATGAGGTGATTTATAAAAGTGTGTGAACATTTTATTTAAAATATTTAAACATTAAAAAAAAATCTTTTTAATAGCAATGTCTCCTCTATTCAAACAACAGTTCCTTTCTAAAAGTCTGTGTGTCTGTGCTTGGTGCGACAATATCAAAGCATCATGTTCCGTTTAACATTATTATCTTATCTTTAATATCACAATCCAAATCATATCCATAACGTTAACTGCTCTTATGGAGCGCAGAGCAAAGTTTTGGTGAGCAGGCATATGGAGAATGGGGATGTGGGATGTCATATCCATGGAAAAGAGGCGGCAAACTGGTTTGTCATGAACGATTTAACATTCACTTGTCACTCGTGGTGATTAACAGGGCTCAGCGGGCGGACATGCCGCTCCACCAGAAACATCTCTAACTGCACAGTAGTTTATTTTTATAACATCTTAGTTCTGATAGTAAGTTGGTTAAGTCCCGTTAATATCGTCGTAGGAAAAAACAATCATAGATCATCCCTTCAATCGTTGATATACGATCCAAGTTCAAGTTCGAATTTATTTGTCACATATAATCATACAGGGTGTATTCATAGTGAAATGTATGTCCTTTAGCTGCTTCAGTTGTGCAATAAAAAAAACTGTAAAATAGAATAAGAATAAAGAATAAAATAAGTAACAGATAATAATGTGAACTATAGTAGTAACTTTGAATAATAAGCAAGTAAAAATAATCTTAGGGCAATTCTTCCTGACTGCAGCAGGGAGAAAAGGCCGTTATCTGGGTGGTTGAGATCCTTAACAACTCTCCGAGCCTTAGTCTTACACCACCTTGTGTAAATGTCTTTTAGGCAGGGTAGAGCTCCGCTTATGATACATTCAGCCGAACGAACCAGTCTTGGCAGGGCCTTGTGGTCCTGTTTGGTGCTGTTCCCGGTCCAGTTCCCCATCAGGATGCTCTTGATGGTGCAGGAGTAGAAATTCCTCAGTATCTGAGGTGATATCTGGAATTTCCTCAAGCGTCTGAGGTGAAACAGTCTCTCCCTTGCCTTCCTCACCGTACAGTCAGTGTCAGATCATCAATCGGCCTAGGTTCTCCAACAAGCTTGGAAAGGGAGGGGTTACTTTTTTATCTTTCCTCATACTTGGAGGAAATGTGACCACAACACCCCATCCCTTTTTGTGCCCCTTTGTTCTGAGCTATTGTTAAAGAAGCTAGTTTCATACTTTAAGTTTCTTTCTCGTTTACTCACACACATCTCCTATAAACCAAGCAACCTCAGCCATGGTAAGTGATCAGTCATGTGAGGTTTATTATGCAAACAAAAATGTATACATGCTTTATGGTATGACTGGTATTTTACAATATATAACAACTGATGCAGTATGTAACAGTAATACTATTTAAATGAATTGCTTGTTTTTGCCACATTTCAGTATCTAATTCAGTACAGAGTAATGAAATGTTATTTGCATCTTCTCTTTCTTGTTTTAATGTTGCAAATCTCACTTACCTCATTAACACAATTCTGCTTTGATGAACAAATGCCCTTTTGTCTGAATGTAATATAAAATTTAATACAAAATATACTTTGCTATAGATCTATACAGAATATGTCCATTCACCATCATTATTTTTTTTCCAGTTGAGGTAGTTCCCACAGAGAAGCTCTAGTTCTAATCTGCTGTTGACGTTTCCTCTTTTTCTTTCAGAGGAAAATAAAGGAAGGGATTAAGCCAGGTAGGTAAACATTATCTTGAAGAATAAGTGCATACTTTCCTCAAAGAAATATAGAATATTGAGCACTTCTGAGGAGACAGAAACATTTAGTTCATTTCTAATTTCAGTGACTGAAAATGAAACAAAGAGCTGCTACAAACAAAACAAAGTATCTTCACACTATATAAACCATGTAAATAGTGTGTGCTCACATGCGTCAAAATTTCAACTCTATCAATCCGTTGCTAGAACAATGCAGTAAATTTGAATTAAATGTTTCATGTGACTTTTATGGATTTTAAAAGAAAAAAATTACTTGCCTAAATAACCAAATAACAGTTTCTCTTTTCTTTCTTTCAGACGTACGCCGTGAGGGTAAGTAAATTACTTCAGTCAAATAGAATTTTTACTCCACTTGGCTGATTTTGGTACCTAAGTGTTGATATTTTGAGAAAAGGTTGTAATGTTATGAGAACAAAGTCAAAAGAAAATGTTTTTATGAAAACAAGATAAAATTGTAACATTTGGAGAACAAATAAAAGAACTGTGGGTATGAGAGTGAAGAGGCGAAAATAAGGGACATCTGAATGTATTTTTCAATATATGTTTCACCAATAAGAAAATACTGTCTGACACATCAGTACCTCAATATTTAAAAAGGTTTTATGGAATTGAAACAATCGGGTTGGGGTGGGTCAGGGGTGATCAAAGCCAACAAATTAGAATGAAATACAGGATATCAGATGGTCTTCTGTGGACTGATACTGAACTTTTTGGAACTGGGATGAGATTGACAAATGAAGAGACAAAACGGGCTTTGAAGTAACGGCGTGAGCGCAGCAGGGTTTATGGTGTTGGAAAATGTTCAAAGCCTGATGCTTTATGACTTTTGCAATAAAATGGTGTTTTTGTAACGAAATTCATGAACGTATAACAACCCTTTTCTCAAAATATTCTTTTTGAAATGTGATTTTTAATTATCTTAATAACACTTTTTTTTTCTAAATATTATAACAATATTCTTGAAGTCTCCACACCACAAAAAAATCTTTTGCACTGGCAGTGTTGTTCTCCAGTCGTCTTTGAGATTAAATGTAGTGTCTCTTTGTTTGCAGCCTGTGCAAGTGCGCTAGGAGGTTCAGAAGTTTCTTTTGATCTACTAGCCATACCCAAAATACTGGAGATGATTGACACCTTTGACCGGCCTGGTAACGCTTTTGCTACTAGTACCTATGCAGATGCCGGGACATATGCAGTTGGAGGTGAGAATAAACCTGGGAAGCGTCTTCCCAAGGCAGGAGCGTACGCTGGTGCAGGAGTGGGCCTTGCTCGTGCTGAATGGAGTGTTTTTGATGCTGAGGCCAAAGGGCCCAATGCCAGCGCAGGAGCCGAAGCCTCTGTGGAGTTTCTCGGTGTCGGAGCCTTTGCCAAAGCGGAAGCGGGCAGTGCTTCAGCCTCTGCTGCTCGGATTTTTGAGGCTGAGGCCAAAGGGCCCAACGCCAGCGCAGGAGTCGGAGCCTCTGTGATGTCTCTCGGTGTCAGAGCCTTTACCGAAGCACAACTGGCCAGTGCTTCAGTCTCTGCTGGTCCGCTGAGAGCTACACTCGGTCTGGCAGCAGACACTGGTGTCAGTATCAGTGCAACAGGTTTAGAGGTCAAGTTGCTGGGAACAGGCTTCTCCATCGGTCGTACAACAGGCATTTCTCTGTTGGGCACTGGGGTTGAATGTAATATATTGTAAACTGTGGCTTCATCTCAAATACAGCTCTTTGTGTGATTATGTTTTGTGCCTTCTGTTCCAGCAAAGAAAGCATTTGAAATTTGCAGCATGTATAATTTAATTTAACTTTTTCTTGTCACTTCAGATAATACATTTGAACTTGATAAGTGATTTTTCAGTGTCTGCTCCTTTTAGATAACAGAGAGTGAACACAGAAAATTTACCAGTTTTTGTTATAGTGAAAATAAAGTGAACAAATAACATAATAGTATTTTTTACTTATCAGAGTCCAACATTGCCTCCATTGTTCAATGACGACAACTTCCTGTTTGACCAACCGGCTTCCACTCTTCATCATGCTTTGCTGACATTAAACTTCCCTAACGCTGGCTCAGGTCTGACCTGGGTTAGACCAGGGGCCAGATGTATAAACGATGTGTACGCACATAAACCATGCGTACACCTCTTCCCACACATAAAGTGATATTTAAAAAAGAGGAATGTGCTGTGAGAATGTGCGCACCTCACGCAGACTACACGGTACAGATACATGGTTTAGCTGAGATAGCTGCTGATGAAATGATGAGGTGAAATATAAGATGAGAGATGTAACCTTAAAGTAAAAGATTGTTTAGGTTGTTTGCCAGTTTCACTGATTGTGTTATTATTTTGCAGTCAACACTGCAGTCTGTAAAATGTCTCTCAGAGGCGCATTTATAAACTTCATTTTAAATTTATGAGTGATATCTCAGGTTTAATGAGTGGTGAAGCGGGCACAAGTATCAATATGCAAACAGATATTTAAGGGTGTTTCTACGTCCATTTATGATGAACTGTGGGAGTGGAAATGAAGCTCATGCACGCGCCCAGTTGAGATTTGTAAAACAAAATCAGCATACGCACAGCTTTATGAATCTGACGAAAACAATGTGTACATGCATATTTCTGACTTTGTGTACACACAGTTTTAGTCGTGAATCTACACCAAGTTTTATGCATCTGGCCCCTGCTGTTAATAGATCCATGACCAACGTTGTTTTAAAGTAGGGCTGCAACCAGCAATTATTTTTAGTATTATTAATGTTGAATTTTATAAACTTACATGTTTTTTATGTAAAATCTTTATCTGAAAAGTAACTACCAACAACTGTCAGATAAGTGTTGTTGAGTAGACGTATAAAGTAGCATGAAATGGAAATACTCAAGGAAAGTACGAGTACCTTAAAACTAGAGAGAGTAAATGTACTTAGTTACATTACACCACAGTCCACGATGCATGTGTGCATCTAACATCAATGATTAATATCCAGTCCAACACAGCAAAATGGTGCAGATTGTTTTACACAAAAGGATCCTTCTAATCTCCCCAGCATTTGATCGATTAGATTTGCTCAGTAAACAAATATTCTGACACTGAACATTATTAAGCTTTAACACTACTGTCAACACAAGAGCACAGAGAGGTCAGTGTTTCTTCAACCGAGGGGAAAAATGAATTCTACATTACATTCAGAAGACACGACGTAACTGAGCCTCCTCCCCAAATAAGAAGATCTTTCATCACAGACAGCAAAACTATTTCAGGCATTCCTCAAGTCCTCAAATGGCCGAAAGACTGTGAATCACGATGTAGACTGGGACAAACTGGAGCAAGCTGTGACCTTTAATCCTGTGAGGAACATTTACGCCTGTACCAGATTTCATGACACTCCATTCAATAGTTGGTAAGATATTTAAGTCTGGACCAAAGTGATGGACTGGCATTGGCATCTCTGGAGCAAAGCTGCTAGTGTGGCTAAAAACTTCAAGTACATTTTAAGTCTTTTTTTTTCTTCTCTTTTCTTTTACACTGAATCATTCCTACTGTTATTAATACTCTTCTGAAATCGAATCTAAATCCTTGGCTTTGTTTCTTAATATTTAAAAACAGTAGATTTGTAACATTGTAAGATATAAGATTTTGGCTTCTTATACTTCCATGTTAGTGTGGCAGCTGTAAAAAGATTTTTGTAAAACCTGCCCAATTCCTTTAATTTAACATTTAGTTGAATGATATACTGAAACATTTAGTTATTTTGTTCAATAACACATTTTTTGCACTCGCCAGTAGGTGACAGAGTAAGCTATCTCTGGCACATTACTGAAAGCCACATAAAATTTAAAATTTGCAGCATTTATAAATGAAACTTCTGACATTTCCAATCTCCACAGAGATATATTTCTTACCTCCAGTATTAACGTGTGTCTTCAATGCAATGATTTTTCAGTTAGGCTACTACTACTTTTAGATAACAGAGAGTGAACATAGTAGAAAATTTACCAGTTTTACTCCTACTGTGCAAAAATAGGATCATTGTACTTTTACTCATCAGAGTCCAGCATTACCTCGATTGTTCCTGCCAACAACTTTCTGTTCCACCTACTAGCTTCCACTCAACTGTATCATGCTTTGCTGACATTAAACTTCTCAAACACTCAAGCAACGTTTACTTTTACAAAACATCCTGCAGCTTTCAGTAGCAGAATAAGATCTATAGTTGATTTTCCTCTGAGCACACTGACTCTTTGTTACTAGAGGGCAACAGTCCCAAAATAGAAATATGCAGCAACAGTAATCACATTCTGGGATTATGTTGTAGATGTTCAAATAACGTTTTTTAGCTGCAGACAAATATGAGTAGCTTGTATAAAAGTTTGAGATATATAGAGTCATGGGGTCCCCAGCCAGTCACCAGGTGGGCAGACTCAACCTGCAATCCTGCATTTAAAATCTTACTTAAAGGCATAACGAGCAGGATATTTTTTCCTAAAAAATGATATATAGACTCATACAAAAATAGTCCCTCTCAGTCATCACTTATGACCCACTGGAAGTGTGTGGCGGTGCCTGTATCTGCAGAGACCCTGCCCTCTGCCTGTATTTTCTTATTTTGCCGTGCTCGGGACGTTTCTAGGCATCAACCTCTGGGCAGTGGGTGTGTAGCCCCCAGCCAATAACAGTGCGCAGGGTGTGAGGGGTGGGACTCTATAAAAACATAGCGACCAGTTGCCAGATCGTAAGCACAAGGGACAACCAAAAGCGCGTGTGGTTTGAGCCGGGGAGGAGGGGCCACCTTTGAATGTTGTGTTTACAAACAGCAACCAACAAATCCCACTCATTACACCTTTAAGTAAATGTACAGAAGTTATCAGCAAAATATACCCAAAATATCAAAAGTAAAAGCAATTGTTGTGCAGAAAAATGCTCTCTGTGACGGATATATTATTCGATTGTTAATACATCAATGTGTAAGCAGCATTTTACTGTTGTAGCTGGCTGAGGTGGAGCTAGTTTATCTACTTTACATACAGTCAGGTAGTTAAGTCAAATCAATCAGTTCTCAAAATGTGGAGCACATCTGGTGTTTTTCTCTGCTTCCTTTCAAATGTTCACAGAATTATTATCTGCATGTTCACTCATTCCCAAAACACACTGACATGAACTAACGCTCCTGTCAACATAAGAGCAAGAGAGGTCAGTGTTTCTTCAACCAAGGGGATAAAATGAATCCTACATTACAGTACATTCAGAAGACATGTTTCTGAGCCTCCTATTACTGAGATATGTCAGTCTGGAACAAAGCGGTGGACTGACATTGCCATCTCTAGAGCCAAGCTGCTAGCGTGGCTAAAAACTTCAGATATGTTTTAGGCCCAAGTCTTTTCTTTCTTCTCTTTTACAGTAAATCATTCCTAAATAATATTTTTCAGAAAATAAATATAAATCCTTGCCTTTGTTTCTTCATGTTTAAAAAACAGTGGATTTGTATCATTGTAAGATATATGATTTTGGCTTGTTATACTTCCATGTTAGCATACTGACCCGAGCACAATTTATGCTCCGTGGGCTTTGTGTGAGGGATTAGCACACACACCAGCACCTGGAAACACACACACACACAAACACACTTATTGTAAATCTTTCAACAATAAAGTTCCAACAATAAAGAAGCAAATGTGTTCATATTGAGTATGAGGGATAATATCAAAGGCAAATAGGTTATAGTCGACATCAGCCAACATTACATGTCAGGCATGTGAAGGATAATAACAAAACATAAACAACAACAATAATAATAGAAATAAATAATTAAAAAAGAAAAATAAAGTTTCTCTGCTTTTCAAAAGGGTTCCCATACTGTTATGTTCACGTCATGTTTTCATTATTTGTACATCACTATCAAATTCAATGATTTGATTTGCATGAAACAGAATAATCAAATGATAAAAGTTCAGGCAACTGCAGAGGACCACTTATATACTACACCCACCACATTCATCACATCACTTAAATCTACATTCTCCATATTGAGCCAGAGGGCCCCAAATGTTTTCAAAGAGCGATTTTTATATTTGATCATGCATGTAATCTTTTCCAGAGGTAGAGTTATGGACAGCTCTTTAATCAAGTTTATGAACTTAAGTTCACTGGTCTTCTTCAAAGAGAGTGAGATAACTCTTTTTGCAAGCAACAAACAAAGATCTAAGATGTATCTTTCCTCCGAGTATGATGTTTATCAGGGTATAATCCTAGTATGAAAAACTTCAAAAGCTCAAATATTATGTGTATGTCCAATATACTCTTCAGGGTTTGTTTAATCCCCTCCAAAACTTTAAATGTATCACATTCCCAAACAGTGAAAAAAGGTCCCTCTCTCCCGTACACACTTAATACACAAGTCCAGGATATCGCTATCATACGTATTTAGCTTTTCTGGCACCTGACTTATGGTAACCTAACGGAGACACATCACCTGCAGAAACACATTGTCATACTAATAAATGTTTTATTTGGACCGTCCTTTGTGGTTTGTTAGTCACCATGTCGGCTGGGTCAGGGGGGTCAGGGTCTCTGCAGATACAGACACCGCCACACACTTCTAGTTTTTTAGGAAAATCCTACTTGTATATATATATATATATATATAAATATATATATATAAAATTTAGTCAAAGTTTATATTTTATGACAAAAGAAAGACACAAGAATGTACAGTACATGAAAAACACTGTGACAGCATCAAACTTGTATTTCGTGTGACGACTCATGACTGTCCTGTGTGCTTTTTATTTGTAAAAATAGAACAAATAGTTGAATTTGTTACACAACATGTTTTGGACATTTTGTCCATCTTTGTGTGTCTGTTGAGGAAATATGTTATCATCAGACCCCCTTCTCCTATATCTGTTTCCTGTTCAACAGGGTGAAGATTCGTAACTCAGAATGAAACTTTCACCACTGAAGCATAAAGAACTTTCAAAATATGTTATAAAAATAGAAAAAGGTCAACAGCTCCCGTAAGACTCATGGCACCTGTTCTACACGCATTTATATTGTCTAAATCTTTTCTTCAGTTAAATAATCTGTAGCTGCAATGAAGTGTTGAAACAAGCAGATAGACCTATAGAAATGTGTGTATTGCTGTCACACAGTGTGGAAGAAAGGTTTCTCTAACGTAAAGGGAAATACAGTATAACTGTTTGAACTGTTAAATGTTTTTCTGTTCCTGTGACTGAGCTTTGATATTGATGGGGACAAAACGTCTTGATAGCTATTAAAAGGACTGCCATGAAATTTGGTGCACACATTCATGTCCCTCTCAGGATGAATTGTAATTACTTTGTTGATCCCTCAACTTTTCATTTTGCGCCATAGGTCAAATTTTCAATTTGTCCAATACTTTGGTTTATGACCTCTGAAAAAGATGTTTCTTACAAAATGGATTACACAGATGTTATTGCTGATTTAGAGGGCAACAAAGGAACGACAATGACGTAATGCTGTTGGGTGCATATTGTTAGGCCTGAACAAGACAGCCCATTATCTCTAGGGTTAAATCTCATTCTATAATTAATTTTATTCTAATTAATTAAATATTATAACTGTCTGTCACACCCCCGTTTAGGAGGGTATGAGTGCAACATGAAAGTTAAACATACATTTCATGGTCATACGTACGGAAGAGGATTAGGGCCACATGTGTAAACATTTTTTGAGTTCTGAGTTTAAAGTCAGAATTAAGCAATTGTTTTATTGCTTTTGCTTGCTTGCTTTTATTGTTTGTTTGTTTTTTATCATTTGTTTCTTGTGCTTTTGCCCGTGTACCCTGTAAAGCACTTTGGGTTGCCTTTGGGTATGAAATGTGCTATATAAATAAATTTGCCTTGCCTTCCGTACATACACAGTATGATTATACCCTGTATGTGACAAATAAACTTGAGCTTGAACTTAAAAGCAGAACACTGAATTGCCAACAAAGTGAAATTTATTATTACAAAAGTGAAATTGTGACAAACTGAAGGGTGAACAAAAGCAACAAAAAAAGAATCTCTCCTCAAAAAGTGCTGACTAACCTTGAGTGAAACAAATAAACTTTACTAAAGTACAAAAGAAAATGGCAGCTCACCCCTACAGCTTCAGTGCTATTTACAAAAGTGGACTATTGTATTTACACAAGTTACACAGACACTTACAGAACTAACTAGGACACGAGACAAAATCTCACACATTTACCACATAAAGGTTTGGATGCCGAGGACAGAACTGAAGTGCTGCCGTCACTGGACTTCAGGAAAACCGGGCATTTTAAAAGGCAGGATGTTGAAATAGCAGTCACAGAACACAAAATCTCACACAAAACACAAACAAAAAACTGGTCAAAATATAGCCAGGGCTATGACACTGTCACACTTAATTCAAAGGACATTAGTACAGATCATGAAGGCAGGGTAAGTACAAGTGCAGATATTTACAATAAGAGTAACAGATAAGTTACAACTGCGACTAAATGTTTGGCAGGAAACAATCTTCATAAAATGTTTCCAGAGTGTCAGTGTTAACAGCCCATGTTGGGTCTTTGAGCATTGGCAGGATGACGAGGTCAAGAGGGGTCCATACAAGTAGGTGGGAACTGTTAGCTCGGGTCAGGTGTAGGTTGCCCTGGATCTGATGCCAGTAGTTATGAGTATGTTTTGTGTCAGGGAACCAGTCACTTCATCTAACCCCAGAAAAAAGTTCCTGCTCTCTGCTGCCTGCAGGATAGCCTTGGCTCTTGCTGACCACAGACACTTCACCTCAACAATGCAATCAGCAGATACTGTCTCAGCAGATACTGTCCCATCTGGAGATCCACCGAGCAGGCTGCTGTCAGACAGGAAAACTTCCCTCTCCTGGATAACGGCACCAGTGTGCTACGTATATTGCTGCTTTGCCCTTGGCTCATGGAGGATTCACATGCCTTGAAAAAAAAAATATATATACCACTTATTAAGTGCATTCTTAGGAACACAGATGCCTTCAGTTTAAATAATCACTTATTACCCACAACTTACTTTATATCCTTCTTTGAGGTTGTACTGCCCAAAATAAGACAGGCAGTTCACAGAGACCAGTGGTCACAAACTCTGCTCCTGGAGAGCTACTGCATATACAGTATATGTATGTAAATAACTGTGTATGTTGTTTTTTAAAATTTTATTCTAAATTTAAATATTTGTATGTATGTTCTATGTGTGTGTAGTATGAACAGGCTACGACTTACATTTCACTGTGCAACCCTGTGTTGTAAAATGACCTTGATACCTTGAAATGCAGCAGACGTCTCCCCACTCTACCACACCTGATTCTTATTATTAAGTCGTTATCAAGCCCTTGACAAGTTTTAGCTGCTTGATAATGAGCAGATCATTCGAATCAGGGGACGTACCTAAAACATGCAGGGCAGTTGCTCTCCAGGAGCAGGGTTGGTGACTGCTGACTTAGAAAGTTCTTGGTTAACTGGCATTAGAGTTGCATGTAACAAAAATCTGACCCTCTGCAGCCAACAGTTGCTGTAGTTTCTCAAAGAAAGTCTAAATGTACAAAGTTTCTGAAAAGTTGAACAGTTTCAATTACTGGTTTTGTATTGTTTCGGCTTGTATTGTTTTATTTTAATAATGAGCTTTCTTACCATAATGCGTTCTTTGCTTGCCCAAATGTGGCTCTCTCAATCTGCTGCTTCTCCTGATCGGTGACAGCAAGCGATGACAGCACATAAAGAGCCTCGTCCTCAGCTTGGGCATAACCTGCGCTGCTCACCAGCCCATCAAACGTCTTGATAGGGGGAGTCAAGATTAGTTAAGCACACACTGTCAGTGACTTCAAATGGTTCAAATTATGAGAAATGATGAAAATACTTGCTTCAGAGTTTGCCCGAACTTTTGGCATTGTACAAAATTATTGAGTGTGTGGTGACTTTATCTTATTGTTGGCTTAAAAAATAAGCCAACAATAAGCCACAGCGTAGACTCACGGTGTACAGCCTCCGGGCTCACGGTGGTCTGGACACCAGTATTTTAACGCTTCTGAAAAGATGAATCACTGTCTGGCAACTCAGAGTTCAGTTTGGAGATGAAGCTTAGAGGATCATGATTTCTCAGTGAAGTTACACACCTTGAATTAGCTGACAGTGATTCATCTTTTCTGAAGCATTAAATATTGGTGTGGTGCTGTACTACTACAGCACGCCATCAGTGTATGTTAGCACCGTTTAATAAGTGTGAATCATCATAACATAATACAGTGGCTTTAAACCACATAACGTTCAGTAAATAATCATCTCAGACACTCTCTTGACTGCTATTTTGTCTGTTTTTCAGTGTCTTCTCTGTCCTCCACACCCACTCGACATCAGTGCGGGACACATTTTTCTCCACCCAAATGAACAAGGCTGCCATATGGTGGCACTTGTCTCTGCCGATTGGGCCTCACAGCTGCTGTACCTCCTGACTGTCTGTTTCTCAACGTGCACCTGTATTGAAAACAATTTAACCCCCACAGATCTTCTAAAAGACACTGCCAGTGCTGTGTTGCTGGCTGGTACATATTTAGGTTTTCATCTTCCTGTACGTCGTTCACGTTTTTAGAAATACCTCAGCCAGATCATGGCACATCATCATTAGATGTCTACTAGCTAGCTATCTTTCTACTAACTTCTAACTCACCTCAACCTCGTAAATCCTCTTTTTCATGGATGCCTGGACGCTACCCTTGATTATACCGCCAGGCAGAACAGCTATTGTATAGACCATAAATTGTGTGTTTAAAGATTCCTATTGTGACTATTTGCTTTCTATCTTTACTTACTTTTTATCTTACTTGATACTTTGTTTTTATGATAGTGGAGGAAATGGACCCCCGCCCCTTTCTGTTCCTCTTTGTGCTGAGCTGTTGTTAAAGAAGCTAGTTTCACACTTAAGTTTCTTTCTCGTTCACTCACACATCTCCTATAAACCAAGCAACCTCATTCAGCTAAGTAATCCATCATGTTTATCATGCAAACACAAATGTATACATGCTTTATAGTATGATTGGTATTTTACAATATATGGAAATGGAAATGGTGCAGTTTGTAACAGTAATTGATATTTATTAATTGACTTTTTATTCAATACAGAATAATGAATGTTGCTTGCATCTTGTCTTTCTTGTTTTAATATTGCATGTCTGACTCACTTCATAACACAATTCTGTTTGACCGTTGATGAACAAATATCTTTTTGTCTGAATGTAATATATATATATATATATGTAATATAATATAAAATATAATTTGCTATAGATCTGTACAGAATATTTCTATTATCACCATTATTTTTATTCTACTTGAGCAGTTCTGACATTTCTGGCGTTTCTATTTGTCCTGAAGATGGGAGGTAGTCAAACATCCATCAAGTCACCCATTAACTCTA
>NTHP01001024.1:55533-67255 GCA_003416845.1 Oplegnathus fasciatus | reverse complement strand
GTGAGTGTGTTCTCATGCGTATGTGTGTGTGTGTGTGTGTGTGTGTGTGTGTGCGTGTGTGTGTGTGTGTGTGTGTGTGTGCGTGTGTGTGTGTGTGTGTACAACCTGTTGCTAGGAGCTGTCGCTGCATTCTGCATTAAGTTTAACCGTGGCAGCGACTGTCCCTGACTGTCTGTAATAGCTCCTTAATAACATGCAAAACTCTCTGTTTGTGTGTGTGTGTGTGTGTGTGTGTGTGTGTGTGTGTGTGTGTGTGTGTGTTGTGGGGAGGAGTTGGAGAAGTCAGGGTTGAGTCGGGGTCAGGGTGAAGGGTTAGGAGATGAGAGACCAGTTTAATTTATACATTTGTGAAGGACACTTAACAGGATTTATTCAAACAATGCTCCAACATTTTGGGAAATCTTGTTTTTTTTGTCTCCCCCAAAGTCAAATGAGAGCTCGACATGAGTGTGTTCTTCTTCAGGTCCGATGTGTTTAGCCTAACAAACAAACAAACTAGTCACCAATCCATCCTGCAGTCAGCTGTTTTTTAGAGTCATAAGAACAAATGTCAGCAGACTGATAAAAAACTAGAAGAGTTATTAATTTATTACATGTACAAAAAAATGAATGTTTTGGTCAAAGGACCATCGTCAGAACATTGTTTCCTATAATATGGGTCTGTTTACCTGGGCTACACACACCTGGCACTACTTGATTCAACAGCACAAACTCTTTGTCACATTTGCTTGTTTTGACAGTACAGTCAGGACAGAGTTCAAACCTGGAAACCCCACTATGAGAACAGGACTTTTAAGATGCTGCATGCTGGTCAACAAACAGCTCCAAAACCAACTGCTGCTAAAAACCACAAAATCCTCTTTTTACATTTCTATTTCTACACCTGTCTAATAAACAAGATGCTCCGTGTAAATCAGTAAATGTGGGCTTGTATAATATATAAGAATGGACTCACGTAGCTGGTTCCAAGTTGGGTTGTTAAGCTGCGCAGCCAACGAATCCCTCATCAAATCTTTCACTCACGATCTTTCTTAGATCGTCTCTTTTTGACACTACGGACATCTGCACAGAAAAAAAGAACAGGTGACGTATACAAACACGAGCCAAACTCAGCCGCACAGTTGTTAACAAGACTTTCTTAACTTTAACGTTCCAAAGTGTGGATACACTTCACCAAAGTCAATGAAACAAGGGGAGTGAGGGGAGTCTTTCGCTTGGCCTGCTGCCGGTGTTACACTGGATTCTGTGACCCTGCAGCAGTTCAACAACAAATTCACCTTCAGGCAATGTTAAGTGCAACGTGTGAAGTTGAGATTTGCTGAATGATAAAGTGAATTAATATTATTTCCTGTAGCAAGCTGGAGCGAACCCCCCTGTGAGGAGCAAACGCAGCAAAAGGAAACGGGGTTAATGAATGTCACACAGCAGTGAAAGCCCTTTCAGCACAACAGAGTCTACTGAGTGAAACAACAGTACATGTTTTTTAACTAAGATTTCTGTATTTCCCACGAAACAAACTACCTAAAAAGATTCCTTAAGGGATTGAGTTGAATTCAGATTTGATAAACGTACTTGGAACTGGATACTGATTCTATAAAATGCTGTCGAACCCCATCCCTAATAATATATATAAAGAAACACGCCTGACTCTTTTCTCATTCTCTTCAGTGAATGTCTGCACACCGTGACTTATGTAAAGAACATTATTTAATGTCTATGTACCAGATACATCTTGCACAAAAGCAACCACATTAAAACTATTTAAACTTTTTAAATAACAATAGAAGCACAAGGAAATAAACAACATACAGTAATATAAAAAATGAATTCTATGTTTAATAAGCACAGTAGAACATGTAAATCAGACAGCTTTTAATGAAGCTATGCTAACCAGTTCTTTGTCTGGAAAGATATTCCTTTGAAAAGCAGCTATATAGAAGTGCTTCCTTTGCATTAACTGCTGACGTTGCCCGTTTTTCTTTGATTTTACTCGTTCAGTAGCGTTTTTCTGCTTGATGTTTGTGTTGTTTTATTTTCAGTCAGCTTTTAGGTGAACAAAAACTCACAACACTCAGGAAAAACTCTGCACGAAGGTACAACAGTGGTACAAGAACATGTATTTAAGAGTGTAGGGAGATTTTAAATGTTCAAAATGTAAGAAATCTGCTGCTATTTCTGCTATCTCTATTTTTTAGTTAGTATATCTGGATATTAGACGGAGTCGGGCAGATTAACCTGTGTGTGTTTATGTTGGTGAGTGTGTGTATAACCTGAGGAATGTGTGTGTAGAAATGTTTCTGTTTTCTCAGTCAACCAGAGAAGCAGGTTTAAACACACAAACACACTCTGCCTTCATTTGGAAATACTTCTGTATGTGTGTGTGTGCGTGTGGCTCTGTGTGTGGCCCTGGCTGTATGCTAATCATAATTACTATTCATGCACACACACAGAGGCAGCATGTGTTTGTGTGTGTGTTAGGAGGCTGTGTACCTGTACGATCAGCAAAAATAAACCACACCAAAGAACTCATGTTCATCTGAAACTTCAAACACAAACAAAGAAAGAAGAAGAAAACGGAAATGAAAGCAGAAAAAAATAAATTGATCCAACAAGTTTGGTTCAGTCTTAAAGGAAAACACACCCATGTTTAAGAGGAACGTCAAGGTCTAGTTCAGCTAGTGGTTTTCCTTCTCTTGCCCACCTCAGCTTCACCTAAGCCCCTTCCCTTTTGCCCAAATTAGGATTTTCTGGTTCCAGTAAGTGACGAAAATAGTGGTGAGCAGAAAACCCCAACTCTAGCTTTCAAAACATCCCTTCAGAAACATCTGAGGAACCACAAAAACACTGTGTAACTGTCTGTGACTGGCATGAACCACCAGAACTGGTATGGGAAAGGCTGAGACACCTGTCAATCAAGACAAGTACGCTCTTAAACAGCATTAAAGGAATAATTCAGTATTTTGGGAACTACGCTTATCTGCTTTTGTTTTATCGATGAATTACTACCTAACTTGAGTTGATGACATACTTAAACACCTGAATGATCAGAAATCTGGATCAGGTTTTTACATGTTTACAGTTTGGAATTGATATAACCAGTATGCAGCTGCATTACCAGTTTAGATCTGGTGTTCTCAAAGTGAAAGCTGACCCCAGATATTCCAAATTATGAGCTGAAATTCCAAGTTTGATCTAATGTTCCAGGATTAGAGCTGACATTCCCAGTGTCAACCTGACATTCCAAGTTTAGAACTGGTCCTCCCAGTATAGAGTGGGTATTCCCTGTCCAGAGCTTTCATTCCCAGTATAGAGTTAGTATTCCCAGTCTAGTGCCAGCCTTTGCTAATGTAGATCTGGTATTCCCATTAAAAGCACCCCTGATTCAAATCTGTAATGCCAAGTTTGACCCATTATTACTGGTCTAGAGCTGACCTTTCCGTGTATAGGTCTGGTATTCCCAATCTAGATGTGACAATTCCCAGTATAAACTTAGTATTAGCAGTCTAGAGCTAAAATGTTCACAGTTTGGAGTTGGTTTTCCCAGTCTAGAGCTGCCCATCACTTGACATTGTCTAGGAGAAATTCACAGCACTGTTTCTGCAGGATACCTGATGTCCCCCCACCCTCTCACATAACCTATTGAACCCAATCAGCATGCACAATTTACAGCATGACATTATGATAATTAAGATTTTCCAAAAAACCTCTGGATCTCCCGTGAGCCCCCAAACTGACTAAATCAGAAACCTCTTCTCCAGCTCTCATCCAATCACAACCTTCCAAATTCCATCAATAATAGTTTGGCAGAAAGCGTACCAGCTATTGTTGTTACAAATTGTCCTGTGGACACACACGTGTACTCACACACTCAGGACCAGACTGAAGCAATTTCAATTTAATGGTATTTTCACAATGTGGCAGCTTCATTCCACACAGTGTATGTGTGTGTAATAGCCACCTGCATCCCAGAGATGGATGAGAGGACCTAATTGAAGCCATGTGTCCACTCGGAGAATACTCTAGTCTCTACTGGTGATGAAAGAAAAGAGCGAGGCACAGTTAAATGTTTCTTTAATAAACTGAAAAGACGGAAAAAAGATTAACCTAAACATCAAGCTTGAAACACAAACATTTACATGAAACACTTTCCCAGGCTGAAGCTGGCATTCCCACAGCACTGTAGAGCTGGCATTTCCATGATAGAGCCAACACTGAGCTACTATTCCAAGTATACAGCGGACATTCCCAATGTACAGCTGTATTACCAGCCTGGAGCTGACCATTCCCAGTTTAGAGTTGGTTTTCCCAGTAAAGATGTGACAATTCCCAGTATGTATTTGCTACTTCCCGTCTAGAGCTGACATTCCCACTTCATTGTAGAGCTGGAATTTCCACTATAGAGCCAACACTGAGCTATTATTCCAAGTACTATACAGCTGACATTCCCAATATGTAACTGTATTACCAGTCTAGAGCTGACCATTCCCAGTACATATGTGGTACTCCCCGTCTAGTTCTGACATTTCCACAGCATTGTAGAGCTGATCTTTCTATTATAGAGCTAACAATGAGCTATCATTCCCAGTATACAACTGACATTCCCAATATATAGTTGTATTACTGGTCTAGAGATGGTATTCCCAGTATAGATCTGGTATTCCCAGTCAAGAGCTGACATTACCTGGTCTAGAGCTGACCATTCCCTTTATAGATTGGTATTCCCAGTCTAGATGTGACAATTCCCAGTATAGAGTTAGTACTAGTCTTTAGCTAAAACGTTCCCACTTTAGAGGTGGTTTTCCCAGTCTAGAACTGACATTTCCAGTCTAGACCTGACCTTTCCCAGTACATATTTGGTACTTCCCATCTAGAGTTGACATTCCCAGTATGTAGTTAATATTCCCGGTCAAGAGCTGACAGAGCTGACCGTTTCCAGTATGGATCGGGTCCATCTAGCATTTTCATTCCCAGCAGAGCAGGTATTCCCAGTCTAGAGCTGACAGTTCCCAGTATAGAGGTGGTATTCCTTGTCTAGAGCTTTCATTCCCAGTATAGAGTTAGTATTCCCAGTCTATAGCTGACCATTGCTAGGGTTGATCTGGTATTCACATGAAAAGCTGACACCCATGATTTGAATCTGATTTTCGAAGTTTGACCTATTATTACTGGTTAAGAGCTGACATTATGAGTATATAGCTGCATTACCAGTCTAAAACTGGTGTTCCCTGTCTCACCATTCCCAGTATAGAGCTCCCCATTTCCAGTATAAGTTGGCACCCCTGATTTGAAGCTAGATATGCTGATATTCAGCTTTATATTCCCAGTGCAAGGTTGGCATTCCCAATTTTGTTACATATCTGATGTAGGAGCACCAATCCCAGTCTAGAGCTGACAGTTCCAGTCCAGAACAGGTATTCCCAGTCTGTGCGTGTATGTTTGTGGGTGTTCACAACTTTATCGCTAAGTTGCTTCCCTGTTATTCATAACTTCTGTCACTTTCTCTCAGGGATTTGAACTACAACAGTTTGGTCGAGTTTCCGACGGCCATCCGCTCGCTCAGTCACCTCAAGGAGCTGTGAGTCCGAACTGTTTGTATGTTGACAACATTCATGTATTCAGGACAGATACAAGAATGTATCACACCCATTTCTCTGTCCTTAACCTAACACCAAATTATTTACCAAGAATTAGATTCTTTCAGGATAAACCTTTTGAATTTTATGCAGTTGACTTTCAATGTCAAAATATGCCCTTACGAGGTGCATTTGATGGCACATGTCTGTGTAGGACACACAGGAAACTTCCTGTTAAGTTCACTTTTGGTTGATTTTAATAATTTTAGTTAATTGAGTGAGCACAGAAGGAGAGAGTTTACCAGTAAGGGATCAGGAAGGAAGCTAGGAAGGAAAACTAATTTCTGTTTCCTGTTCAGTGGTTTCCATAGTAACAACATCCAGTCCATCCCGGAGCACGCCTTCACTGGGAACCCCTCACTGATCACCATGTGGGTACCACTGACTCATCTAATATAAGTCTAGTGTTGTTTGACAATACAACCCCAGCTCAAGGCCCACTTACGAGCTTCATTAAGGCGGCTTTCAACTGTATGAGATCATCACAGCTTCTGAGCTCACACGTCAACAAGCACGAAACCTGACGAAGACAGCTGAAAGCTCAAGGAAAGGCTTGTAAGGGGACCTTGAGTTGGTATGGTTTTGTCAAACTGATATTTCCAAAGTCAAGAATGAACTGTCATGCTTAATCATGCTTCTATTTTATTTTACTCATTTTAAATCTTTTAAATCTGACTTGTGTTTAGTTCATATCTTGTCTTGTTGCCTTTTTATGTCTTATGTAAAGCACTCTATACAAGTAAACTTGCCTTGCTTTAATGTCTAGTGCTGGGGTGAGAAATCGTATTTCAGTAAATTAAAAGTGAATTTGAGGAATTAAGGAATTACACAAGGATTAAAATGTGATGTTTTCCCAAAGTAAACCTGATATTGTGTAAAACTGGACAGGAAATGTGATAAATTTGGATCAAAAGAGACGAGGAACGACCAGTTATTATGCTGATGATGAAGCTGTTTGTCTTTGTGTGATTTATAGATTTTTCTACGACAACCCGATCCAGTCTGTTGGTCGATCTGCGTTTCAGGACCTGCCTGAGCTACGAACACTGTGAGAAACACACACTCAACACACACAAGTACCACGAGGATGTGATAAGTGCGGTAGATGAGATACTTTTATAGATTTAACTGAAGGCCCTGGTGGATTAGACCTCTGTTACATAAAGTTGCCAAACTTTATAAGCAAAAAATAATGATAATGGTGTAACAGACAGATGTCAATCAATCAAGTCTGTGCACGCCCACATGGTCCTGCAAAGGAGTCTAATTAGGTGATATGAGTGAAACCGGTCGATGTTTCTGAGCTCGCCTTCATACACAGAATGAAACCACTGCACTGATTCAGTAATTTGCTGCTGCCTCAGTAAATCAGACACTAATTACACCAAGAACATACACAAACTGAATGAAAAGGGACAATATTTCTCTGTATTTCCTCGACACAAATTTCTCTCTCAGCTTGAAACAAACACAAACTGTCCGTCTGTCTCTCAGCTCTCTGAATGGAGCAGCAGATCTCACCGAGTTTCCAGATCTGACGGGAACCAAGAGCCTGGAAAGCCTGTAAGACACACACACACACACAGAGGAATGTTTCATATCTGAGTGTGTTTGCTGTTGTAGCCGACATCAGTGTGTGTTTAGAGAGCTGAACCTCAAATCAAACTGCTGTTATTAATACGCTGCAGTTATTATTCTATCTGACAGACGGTAACTTTATTTTTCTGCAGCTCGGCCTGAAATTAAAACCCTCTTTTCCTCCTTGTTGTGACCCACTTTTCCATGTCATAATAAACACCTTCACAATGTTTATTTTCTTGTATTTTTCCATTTTAACTCATTTCTGAAAGCAGTGTGTGTTTTACAGTAACCTCACACTGAACCAGTAGGTGGAAATAAAAACTCCAACCAAACAAACTGTCACACATTCTTCAACTCTGCCTTTAAATGATCCCTCACAGTGTTACTGTACGCCTCCACATCCTGTCTCAGCAGGACATCGAAGGGAGTGAAACTGGGCTAAACTGTAGCATAACCAGCTTTCCTTTAACATCAGAATTTCTCAAAATAATGTAGGTACTTTATTACAGTTTACAATAATATAGAATAACGCTAAAAACATGCATATGATGAGGTTTTGTCTCTTATTGTATTTAATTTTAATCATTGCTTAATAAAACATAATAAGTTTCACCTTAATACACCTTAAATGCACCTGAAGACATCATAATGCTCCTGAACACACCATAGTACATGTGATGCACATAAGCACACCATAATGTTTATAAAATGCTCCTAAACACATCGTAAAATAGCTTGAATGCACCTGAACACACCATCTTCGGTGCTCTTGACACTTGTTTTTTTAAATGAATTCCTGAACGCACCTTAATTTACCTAGTCACATCTGCACACATTCTCAGTATTCATGAACACACTATAGTACAACTTAATGCACCTTTAATGCACCTGAACACACCACAGTACTATCTAATACACCTCCAATGCACCCAAACACCCCATAGTATAACCTAGTACGATTCTGATGCATCTGAACACACCATAATACTAAACAGCACCATAGTACTATGTGTTACACCTTAGATACACCTGAACACACCATATTGCTTTTTAAATGTTCCTGAACGCACTAATAGCACAACCTAATACACCTTTGATGCTCCTGAACACACCGCAGTGCACTGCGTTGGACTCTGGCCTGGTTGGGCTCATACTGCAACAGGATTAAGGTTTAATGCCCCTCAACCCTACCCAAGTGCCCTAGAGCAGACCGTGACCTCTGACCTAGATTGACACACCTAACATGTTCTTGTGTGTGTGTGTGTGTGTGTGTGTGTGTGCAGGACTATCACAGGAGCTCGGATCACCTCTCTGCCCAGTTCAGTGTGCGAACAGCTTCCAAACCTTCAGCTGCTGTGAGTTGAAACATAAACTGCTGTGACTCACATTACTGACAGAGACAGAACGATAACGAACATAAGATGCTTCTTATTAACGAGCAGGTCGAACAGATAAACCCCCGAACTAGAGGTATTATTGGCTGGTGCTGGTGTGTGTTTCTGCAGTACAACTAATTACGGAGAGTAATTAGTAGTAATTAATTTGCTCAGTCATCCATCTTTCACGTTATTGTAGTTTTTATTTGTTGACGTCATAGTTTTGTTGACAAAATGAGCACTGGTGCTAATTAGCAGTAAACACAGAGTCCAGCTGAGGCTGATGGGAATGTCTTTAGCGCTGCAGGTATTTGGTCATAAACCAAAGTATTGGACATGTTAACATGTTGACCTGATGATGGCGCTAGATGAAAAGTCAGAGGATCACCAAAGTAGAATTCATCCTCTGGGGATCATGAATGTCTGTACAAGATTTCATGGTAATCCATCAGGTATTTGTTGAGATATTTCTGGACTGACGTGATGGACCGACCAACATCCCCATCTCTGGAGCCGTGCTGCAGTAGAACATATCTGATGCTGAATATCTTCATTCACTAAATATGTTTTTAATATTGAGCTTCATGCCCTTTGAGCTCCTGTTGACATGTGATGTGTTCAGTGTGTTTTGGACTTTTGAACTGTGATGACAACTGAAACGTTCTCTCTGCAGTGATCTCTCCTATAACCAGATCCAGACTCTTCCCAGCTTCTCTGGCTGTGAGAGCGTTCAGAAGATGTGAGTTTTATTTTATTTTTCATGTTCTTCTTCAGCGTTTTCATTTGACAACTAATACACATACAGTATACACAGTATATATATACAGTACATGTACCGCAGATACTTTCTCAGTCAGGTTCTTTTTAGTTCAGGTACATTATTTTCAGACCTATGAAGCCTCTAAAACGCAGCTATCTAATCTGCTTCACAGTCACTGTATTCTTAACCGTTACCATAGCAACCAATAAAGTACAGCCAGCTGTGTGTTATGGGAATAATTAGCACCGTTGCAGTCTGTGTCTGACCAATCGGATCACTCAGAAGTAACTCTCTGTGCTGTGAA
This sequence comes from Oplegnathus fasciatus, assembly GCA_003416845.1. NCBI lineage: Eukaryota > Metazoa > Chordata > Actinopteri > Centrarchiformes > Oplegnathidae > Oplegnathus > Oplegnathus fasciatus. Next base: position 57,601 of record NTHP01001024.1, on the reverse strand, counting down.
ACAGATTGATAAACGTGATGTAATGGAAATATCAGAGCTAATGTGTGTGTGTGTGCGTTTGTTTGTTTGTGTGTGTGTGTGTGTGTGTGTGTGTGTTTGTGTGCGTGTGTGTGTGTTGCAGTGATCTGCACCATAACGAGATAGAGGAACTGGAGGAGAACACCTTCCACGGTCTGATGTCACTACGCTCTCTGTGAGAACACACACACACACACACACACACACACTCGTATACACACACACGCACACACATGCACACACACACACAGGTTTAATTAGGCTGGAGATCCTGAGCAGTGATCCGAAGATGCCCTCTTTAAATACTTCCAAATGGAGACACACACAGATCCAGGTGGTCTGGTTGTTGATGGGACAGGTATGATGCCATAGTTTGGCTCCAAGTCAGGAATCTGCACAGAAGTACTACGACTGATACTCAGTGGTGGAAAAAGTACTCAGGCCTTTTACTTAAGTAAAAGTACTCATGTAGAATGGCCCATTTCAGAACAATATTTATTATATTTTTGCATCATAATTATTGATGTATTACAGGTAATTTATAATAATATATCAGAATTCAGTAGTTGATTTACATTTTGTATTAATCTATATCTGCAAATTAATTTTAGTAAATTTTACTTTTACTTAAGTACTTTTCATGTCAAGTATTGTCCTGATAAACTCCTGATAAACTCTGTGCCAATGGAACTATTTTAACATTTTAACTGACTTACTTTTTACTTTCATCTAAGAACATTTTCACACAAGTATTTTTACTTTTACTTGAGTAAAATTGCCCTAAAGTAGCAGTATTTTTACTCAAGCATAATATTCTAGTACTCTGCTTGCCTAAAATTATCACTTAAACTACAATAAGAGAGCAAAAACCTTGGAAGTGGCCACAGTATTAAAGTAACATTAATAGTAAAGTTTGCTCTCCGTCATGCCTTTCTGAACATTATGACTTATTTTATTATCGTATTATAGAAATAAGAGTATTACACACACACTCTCTTTTATCCTGGGATTAGAAACAAAGACTGGCTGTTAAAGGAGAACCCGTGGTTAATCCACACTAACATGCCTTCACGACAGCAAATATCAGGTCAGCAGCCAGAGGTTACTGGGAGATTAAATAAACTGAACTAAAACTGTCTGGCAGAAATATCTCCTCTGAAGGTTGCTGGTTCAGTTCCCTCACTGCCTCTCTTTCTCCGTCTGTAGTGACTTATCCTGGAACAGATTGTCATCAGTGAAGCCGAACTCTTTCTCTGCTCTGCCGGCTCTCACCAAGCTGTGAGTAACCAGAACAACCTCATCACCAAAGTGTCTTTACTGGCTGTTACGAAACAAGGCACAGTGTTAGTAGATTGGAGAGTTTTCCATTGAAACTAACAAGTGAAAAGAGCTGTTGTGGTGTTTGTTTTGAGGGAAAATCTCCAGACTGACCTCAGATCCGCTAAATGAGTTTGATAAGATAAGATCGAACTTTATTTATCCCGAGGAGAAATTGTTGTGCAGCAGTTGTGGTACAAAGTAGGAAAGAGTGCAGAAATATTAATAAAGGTGCAAGTATAAAAATATCAATACCAAACATCTAAACATGATTAACGTAAAGGGTCACCAGATAAATCTGAGGGGTCGTGAGATGATTAATGGGAGAGGAAAGAAGAAAAAACAAAGTTCTGATACAAACATTTATGTTGTTTTTTGGACTTTTCTACGGAAGCTGAGAACGGCCGTGCTTGCAATTCTTTTTTAAATGCCGTTATCACGAGTTAATTATCTCGTGATCTCGAGATAACAAAGCTTGTTTTCTCGTGAGAACGGGTTAACTTATCTTGTTATCTCGAGATAACGAGCTTTGTTATCTCGAGATAACGAGATCATTTATCTATATTTACGCCTATATTTATTTATATAATGAATGTCTGGTTCATTTGATCACACCTGATTTCAGCCTTCAAGATCACTGTCATGACTGTCGGGGAGGATCCATGACTGGAGAGTAAATCAAGGCATAAATGTGTAGATTTGTTTGCTGCAGTTACGTCATTAGAGCAGACGA
>NTHP01001024.1:41951-55462 GCA_003416845.1 Oplegnathus fasciatus | reverse complement strand
CAAGCACGGCCGTTCTCGGCTTCCGTACTTTTCTCTAATTTTTGTGAAATATTCGAGACTTTTACCTCTTTGAGCCTTGAACAAATATTTAAATGAAACCATCTGAGTAGTTGGCAGAACTGGTAGTTTACAGAAAATGTCTCTTTGGTGTAAATGAGCTGCTTTTGTGTAAGAAGTCACCACCAAACAGGTTGGGAACCGTTTAATCTTTAACAATGAAATTTGTAAGATGTAAAATCTGTAGATTAACTAGAGCTGTCAACAATATTTCCCTCTGAAATGTACCTGGAAGTACAATATTTAAGTAAATGTACTTAGTTACTTTCCATCACTGTTCAACAGAATGATTAAGTTATGGGAGATGATTGAAAACACGTCAGTGACTGAATGTTATTGATCTCTGTTCCTATCCCTCTCTGCAGTGACCTGTCGTCCAATCAGCTGTCATCTCTGCCTCTGATCGGTCTGCAGAGTTTAACTCACCTGCGACTGGCTGGAAACACACAGCTGATGGAGTTAATACCCCGAGAGGACCTGCCCCGAGTCAGGTGAACACACACACACACACACACACAAACAAATGAAAGCATGTTTGTATTAAGTTGCAGTTAATCCAGTCCAGTTAATGCCGGAGGGGGGATGACACCACTGACACTCATCAGTTTACAGGGGTGGTCCAAACACCTTCCTCCAGCCAATCAGAAGCCAGAATACACACCCTCCATCTCCTTACCGCCCGGAGGATAAATCTCTGAATCACACCATAAGTCCAAACACTGCTGCTGTGATTTAGCAGAGCTTCCTTTTAACTGGTTTTAAAAGGTTTGAATTTACAGCCAGTTAACAGCTGATTAACATTAGGAGTGTTTAGATGTCTCACACACACACACACACACACACACACACACACAGTCCTCAAGTCTAATCTGTCTCCATTGTGTCTTTTGGAAAGCATTTAAAGGGACATTTCGCTGAACAGCAGGTGTAATAAAGTCGATTTATATACGTGTGTTTGGACGTCAATGGAAATGAAGTCAGTGGTGGAAAGTAACTAAGTACATTTACTCAAGTACGGTGCCTAAGTACAATTTTGAGGTACTTGTACTGTACTTGAGTATTTCCATTTTATGCTACGTTATACTTGTACTCCACTACAGTTCACAGGCAAATACTTTTCACTCCACTACATTTAGCACTGCATTTATTTGACAACATTAGTTACTTTTCAGATTCAGTTTATTAACACAAAAAAACATAAATCAACTAATAAATTAGTTGCTTATATATTAATGCATCACTAATTATAATCCAGTGATATAAAATATATGATTCTGAAATGGGCCATTCTGCATAATGAGTACTTTTACTTTTGGTACTTAAAGTATCTTCTGATACTAACACTTTTGTACTTTTACTGAAGTAAAACTTTGAATGCAGGACTTTTACTTGTAACAGAGTGTTTTCACAGTGGTATTACTACTAGTAAATTATCTGAGTACTGTAATTAACAAAGATGTAAAAGGGGTTTAACAAATTGTTTGTGTGTTCAGGGTGATGGAGCTTCCTTACGCCTTCCAGTGCTGTGCCTTCGTCTCCTGTGAGAGGAGAGGGGGAGGAGGAGGAGGAGGAGGAGGAGGAGGAGGTTCCTCCTGGGAGAGGGAGGAGGCCGCTGACTCTACTGGGAAAGAAACTTCTGTCCTCTCCAGCCAAGGTGACGCCAAACACACACCATCACATCTGAAACAAGATGCTTTCAGGCAGCGAGCCGTTACCGCCGCCGCCATTATTTCCAATGTAAACACGGTGGTGCCCAACAGGACCCACACCACATGAAGCTACAGGAGCTCATTTTACCATCAGTTCAAAAATATGGCTTCAAGGTTTGATTGTCCAGCTTGGTCCAAGAAACAATGTTTTTGATATCACACTGACTGTACTGTGTAAGTACTGTACTTAAAGTACTTTATTTGTACTTCATTTCCATTTTCTGCTACCTTCTACTTCTGCTCCACTACATATATCAGACAGTTCAGTTGTAGTTTGTCAATGTGGAGCCAATTTTAGATGCTTTGTATACTACTGGGTAGATTAGTAGTATAGTACTGCATCGCATCATTTAAGCATATCATACTGTATGTTAAAGTAACTAGTAATTGTAAGTGTCAAATAAATGTAACGGAGTAGAAGTATAAAATGGAAATAGTCAAAGTATGTCAGTATGTAAGTATGTCAAAATTGTACTTATATACAGTACTTGAGTAAATGTACTTTCCACCATTACATTGCATTGGAGCGAGTGTTTCTCCTCAGATTTCTGTCTGCAGCTGCAGGTAAATATTAGTTTGTCTGGCCGCTGAGCGATGAACTGAAATCTTACAGACGAAGTACTTTTAAAATGTGACGATGTTTAAATGATGTCAGTAGTTGAAACCGCTGGTGGAGGGACAACCTGCGCAGCTGCACGTACTGCTGCTGGTCTTTCGGCTAAATACCGCCATGAAACTAGAAACTGTGAAGGGTGAGTAAAATGATGTTTCAAAGTAAAAGCCTTTGAAGACTGATGTACTGCTCTCCTTTCTGGATCCCTGCAGTAGATCAGGACTGGGATGATTTTCTGATGGAGTTTGAAGATGAACCCAAACTTCAGCACTCTGTCCACTGCAGCCCTGCACCAGGTAACACTCACAAGTTAATAAAACAACTACAATAAAATACTGCTGACAGGTTATCAATGGTTTAATGCTAAAGGAACACTCTCAGTATACTTCAACACATTTTACATCTGATATTTGAATACTTTAAGTACGTTTGCTTCTTTTAAAGGAGATTTTATTTATTTTGGCATTACTCTTGTTACTCAAGTTATTTATTTAAGTAAAGCAGGTGAGGTTCCACCTGTCCTTATCCCCACCCCATTCTTAATTGTAGTGCAGTGATTTATTATCTCTTGCTTCAAGATATTGACACTCCAGTTAGAAAATTTATAAAAACAAGAGAAACTGGAAACAAGTTCAATTATTTTTTAATACGAGTTTTAAGACTAAAGTCCTTGAAAGCATTAAAACTTAAAGAGTTTTTAGATCAGGAGGATATGACTGGCATTATTTGTTAATTGTGTGTCTTTAGGGAACAATCCACATTAATCACAGACATTTTAAAAACAACAACGTCTGTGAATAAACTTACCAAAGATTTATTGATGATTTATTTATCGATTGTAAAGTAAATTGATAATTGGTTTAATTGTCCTCCAGGACCGTTCCGCCCCTGCCTCCATCTGCTCGGCAGCTGGTTGATCCGTGGAGGGGTGTGGCTCATCGCAGCGCTCTCATTGGTCAGTAACAGCCTGGTCGTCCTGTCAGTCTTCTTTTCCCCCGCCACCTCAGTGACGCCACCCAAGCTGCTGATTGGTCTGCTGGCTCTGGTGAACGGCCTGATGGGAGTGTGGAGCGGCTGGTTGGCGGCGGTGGATGCCTGGACGTTTGGCAGCTTCTGGAGGTATAAAACAGAATCAGAGGGACACCGGGAACTCAAGAGGTTATGGGGGACTCTGGGGATTATGGGGACTCTGGGAATACTGCGGTTTGTGGGGACTCGAGGGACTTGGGGGACTCTTGGACCGCTGGGAATAAAAGTAGTTCTTGGACTTCATCTCTTTGTTTTGCAGGTACGGGGCGAGGTGGGAGAGCAGCTTCCTGTGTCGACTCAGCGGCTTCCTGTGTGTATTTGCGTCGCAGACCGGCCTCTTCCTGCTCACCGTCGCAGCTCTGGAGCGATGCTTGGCCGCCGCCGCACGCCGCCACGACAAAACTGACGGACACAACGGTGAGAAACGTTAACACACAAACACAAACACACACATCTGGAAGGTATTCCTCAGGTCATGCCTGATCTCCTCTCGCTCCAGGTCGCTCCTCGTCGCCGCTCTCCATCCGTCTGGCTGTCTGTCTGTGTTTTTTGTTGGGCCTGGCCGTCACGCTGCCCCCCCTGCTGGCCGGACACAGTAGTACCTCCCTCTGCTTGCCGATGCCCTCCTCCTCCTCCTCGTCCTCCCTTGCCTTCTCCGTCTCCTTGGTGCTCCTCGACTCCTTGTGTTTCCTCCTCATGACGCTCGCCTACACTCGCCTCTACTGTCGGGCCAACAAAGCTCCGCCCGCCGCTGAAGAGGAGGTGGCGTTGACTCGACATGTAGCCTGGCTGCTCTTCTCTGACTGCCTCCTCTACCTCCCCGTTGCCTTCCTCTCCTTCTCCTCCCTGCTGCGCCTCTCCGCCGCCGGGCCGGAGGCAGCGAAGGGAGTGCTGCTGCTCGTGGCTCCGCTGCCGTCCTGCGTCAACCCGCTGCTCTACATCCTCTTCAACCCGCTCGCCCGGCAGGAGCTGGCAGCGCTCGCCAAACGCACCTGCGGGGCTGTGGTGATACCCCGACTCGGCAGGGGAGGAGGAGGAGGAGCCGGAGGAAGGTCGAGGCCGAACATGATGGATTCAACGTACGACGAGGACGCAGAGAAACAGTCATGTGACTCGACGCAGGCGCTGGTGGCAGTCGGAGGCACGAAGGAGGAAGAGGAGGAGGAGAGAGGAAGGAGTGAGACTCAACATTCAGTGGCGTTTGTTGTTCCTCATCACTAGACTGACACACAAACACACATACGGGGTCTGAAGTTCTCACCTGCCAAAGGCCGAATATCTGAACCATGAATCTGGTGACAAATCAGAGACTCTCACCTGAGATCATCGGTTAGATTCAGTCTGTGGTCTCTTTTTGTTTTCTGAGTGTTTTGGGGGATTTATTGGGGAGGAAACTGTGGAGAGGCAACAGGAAGTCAGAGGAGACACAGAGCGGATGACTTGCAACCAGACACAAACAAACAACCCCGCCAGGAGACTCTCATTCTTTGGTCTCTTTTGTCTAAAGATGGCCACCGTGCACTCTCTCAGATGATGGCCAATCAAATCAAAGCAAAAGGACTTCAAGATTGTAGATGTGTGATTTTAATCTCTGCAGAAGAGAACAAAACGGACCGCCCAGGTCAAATATATCAACAGAAACTATTTCTGATAATTGACTTGATTAATGATTGTTTACGGTGTTCCAACTGGTTGAACGTAATTTGATTAACAGATATTTACGGACAACGTAACTAAGAAGAGTCCTGGATTATTACTCAATCCTCTGGACCTGTTTTATAGCGAGGCCCTGAGTGAAAATCTAGTTTTAAGACCATGGGTGGCCAGTAGGGGCCCAAAACCAAATGTTTGCCCCGGGGTCCCCTAGCAGGTTAATCAGGCTATGCTTCGGTCATTAATGATAAAAACAGAATCGTTAAAAGGCTCTCGATCAGCAACAACGTTTTAAATTAAAACCCTTTTGTTTTTATCAACAATGTCGCTGCATTTCACCACATGACCTTTCCTCTAGCGCCACCCTCAGGACGAACTTTACATTTCCAGCTACAAATAGCTCAGTCATCAGTACGTTTGTTTGTTCTGTCCAACGCTTTCATACTGTGGCAGTAATGAACACTGCAGCCTGTAGGGGGCGCTACCAGGACTGTTGGCAGGTGAGTTAAAGGCTTCAGTTTGGACACACACACACACATACACACACACAGATACACTGCAGACTGATGTGGTAGCAAACGTAGCAGAGGACGGTGAAAGAAACAAACAGACATGAAGGTGTTCGACATGTACTGTACACACCGGCGGTTCAAATCCAGCTCTCTCTCTCTCTGTTTGTCTTTGTCTCTCTACCGTCTTTGTTTTGCTTTCGGCTGCAAAATGAAAATCAGATCAAGATGAATGATAAAAGAAGAAGAAGAAGAAGAAGAAGGAGAACTTTGCTCTTCAACATCTTCCACTCTCTGATTGGTCGATCCAAGGCTTCATGCCAGATGACACACACACACACACACACAGGCATTATGAGCAGTCAGCAGCTTTTATTTTGAAATATGACACGATTTACAGCATTGTGTTACCAAACATCCAACCAAATGTTCTACCAAATGCTGTTCAGCATTATGTTGTGTGTGTGTGTGTGTGTGCGTGTCCACAGCTAATGTGTTTTTGCGAGTGTGTGTGAAAACTGCAGCGTCTGTGTGAGTTTTGTCACAGAGTCGATCCCCAAAAACTGAAAACAGGAATCAGAAGACAAACAGGATTAAAGACTCAAACTGAAGAAGCTCATGTTCAGCTGCTGAAAGACGTCCAGCGACAAAAACATAGCTGCTCCTTTAAAACAATTATTTTCTGTTATATTGGTGAACTTGTCTCAAAGGGACCGTTTGTTTCAAGGATTGTGGTATTTTTTTTTAACATTTTTCATCACGATGAAGAATTAAGAAGGAACTCGATTAGTATCCAGAACACATAAAAGGGCCATTCTGCTGTTTTTGAGTGGTGGATCAGAAAGAGTCCATACAGGAACCATTTAGAGATCACACAACATCAAATGTCTGCTGTTAAAATAAACCATTTAGGAACTTCTGTCAGTTTAGTGTCCTCACTGAATCTGGAAATGCATCTTTTTCTCTCCGTTTCACACCCAAAAATTGAGCTTTTCAAAAACTCTCCACAGTGGATGAACCTGAAAATGCAGAGTTTGTGTTTTAGTGTGGACGAGGACAATAATGACCTAACTCTGCTAAGAAGACAACTCTCTGTTGCCTCTAAAGCTCGAATTATACTTTCTGCATCTGCTCAGCTGCAACGTGAGCTTCGTCACACGTTGACTGTGGTGACAGTTTTGTTGTTTGCTGAACAAAAATGGAGGAAGAAAACACAAAAACAGCATTTTCAGGTTCGGCTGTACAAAAATAATTTACTTGACAAAAGAGACCCCTTATGTGTGTGTGTGTGTGTGTGTACAGTAAATGTGTGTACATATTGTTGTAAATACAGGCTACTGTGACAATCCTATTTTCCTATCGTGTAGACTGTGAGAAATGTCTTTACTGAAATGATGTTTATAAAGTTTGTACATACATTATGGCCCCGTTTACACTCGTCACTTCAAGTGTCTTAAATCCAGATACGATTTTACACACTTTAATTTACACTGATCACGTACACTATGCTTCTTCATTAGGTGGATAAGTAATGTATGGGAATCTGGTCGGACACACTCTGCTCCCCATCGTGCTCAAATCAGTTAAGTAACTAAGTACATTTACTCAAGTACAATCTTGAGGTACTTCTGCTTTACTTTACTTGTACTATTTCCATTTTCTGCTACTTACTACTTCTACTCCACCACATTTCAGAGGGAAATATTGTACTTTTCACTTCACTTAATTTTTCTGACAGCTTTAGTTACTTTACAGATTCAGATTAATAATACAAATAAATTAGGAATGTAATATTATAGAAGATAAAACTGTATTGTTCCCCAGCAGATAAAGTACATAAAATAATTAAAATGAGCTCCATCTTTACCAGCTGCAACAATAAAGTGATGAACACATGAATGCATCAATAATTATAATCCAATAATATCATATATATGATTCTGAAATGGGCCATTCTGCATAATGAGTACTTTTACTTTTGGTACTTTAAGTATATTTTGATGTTTATACTTCTGATGCATGAAGTGACTCAGTGTAAATGTGGTACGAGACAGTGATGCAGCCCAGAAAGGTTTTCAACACATTCTCGGTGTTTTTTTAATCATTGTTTTGTTGTAAACTGTAAAAGTTTCACACCTGCATGAAAAGGATAATCCTCCATGAACGTCTTAACTCAAGATCCACTTATTACTTTTCAGCCGCATCTCACGGCCTTCATCACCGGGTGGAGTGTTGCTCAGTAACACACGTGACCGAACATACAGTACAACCCCCATACTTGGTGATAACAACTGATCTGTCGCCATGACAACTGAGCAAACCCCATCCACTGAGGAAGACAAAAAAGTTAAGGAGTGGATCTTGAGATAAGATTTAAAACTAAAAACAAACGTGTATTTGTAAAAACACATTTACTGTGTTGTGTTTTTGTATCAAAGCTTTCGCGTCGACCAGCATAATGTGTGGGCGGGGTCTTGTTTTCTGGCCCCTCCCCATAGCTGCTGCCATGGAAACAGAACAAAAAAAAACCCAGTTTGAACGTCCTTGTGACGGTTTAACTGCTGCACTTTCTATGATCAGCACTTAAAAAAAAGAAGAAGTTGAGAAGTTTTTGTTGAAATGATTCAAACTTCATCTGTTTTCTCTTCCTGTTGTAAACTTTTGTGAAATATTTGAATGTTTTGAGTGATTTTAGTTTGTAAGATCCAGAGTGAAGTTTTAGTTTGTGACGCATATAAAACAACAACATGGCTGCAACTGCTCTGAAGTGTTTGTGTTTTATTTCAGCTGAAGATTTTATTTATTTATTGGTTTATTTAACAGGGACAGTTCACACTAATAAACACTGTAAATGAGTAAATAAATAAGAGAAGAGGCTGTTTTTCATCTGTAGTCCTGGACACATGTTACAGAGTCAAACAACAGAATATAAGATAAAAAATACAAGTATTTATTTTAGTGTTTATAAGCATGCAGAGCAATTATAAAAATAATATTAATGTTGGTAAAAAACATGATTCAGGACACCATTATACTACACTGTCAGGGACTATTTAATAATAATAATGATAATAATAATAATAATAATAATAATAATAATAATAATAAACTTAATTTGTATTGCACTTTTCTAAACACAGTTACAAAGTGCTTTACAGAACACTGATAAAATAATATATACAGTCAAAATAGAAACAACAAAAACATGTAAAAACATGGAACATAAAACCAGATAAAAAGTACCCTACGTAATAAAAAATAAAAGTGATAAAAGGGGGATAGAAACGTAATTAGTAAAAGTTTAAAATCAATTCAGTACCTTACAGGTAGCCAGTGTAGCATTCCGAGGATGGGAGTGATGTGGTCTTGTTTCTTAGAATTTGTTAAAAGTCTGGCAGCTGAGTTTTGAATGAGATGGAGACGCGAGATGGCCTTTTGGCTGAGCCCTGAATACAGGGAATGAGGGACGAGATGAAGGCATGGACGACTTTTTCAAGGTCTGCTTGAAATAAATAATTTTTAACTTTCGCGATGTTCCTAAGTTGGAGAAAGCATGATCGTACAACCTTGGTGATCTGCATGTCAAAACAGAGCTCAGAGTCAAAGATCACACAATTGTGAGCGGGATGCCCGACGTTGGCCGACGGGTTCCCAAGATTCTTTTTCAAGGCACAGGTCAGGTTTGGGGGGCCGAATAAAAGGACTTCAGATTTGGACTCATTAAGCCGCAGGAAGTTTTGGGGGCTCATAACGCAAGACATACAAAGCAATGAAAGAGAAAGAGAGATTAATGTTAATATAAATATGGACTAAATAAGAAACATGGTGCTGAATTATTATTATTATTATTATTATTATTATTGTACATTAACTGAAACATGCAAAGCAGAAGCCCAGACAGAATATAAAACACATAAATCACTCTGACACAATAAAAGACATGCAGGTACATGAGGACAGACTGGCAACAGGTGACAGCCAGAGGTGGAAGAAGTACTACTTTACTTGAGTACAAGTAGCAATACCACAGTGTATAAATACTCTGTTACAAGTAAAAATCCTGCACTCAAATGTTTTCTTCTAATAAGTACAAAAGTACATTTTCCTGATCATACTTTCATATTTTTACTTTAGTACGATTTTAAACGCAGGAGTTTTACTTGTAACAGAGTAGTTTTACAGTGTGGTATTAGTACTTTTACTTAAGTAAAGGATCTGGATACTTTCTCCACCACCGTTGATGTGAAAGATTGACCCGGTTTCAAGATCACAGTGTGTGTTCTGATTCACCCGGATCATCATACGTCAGTTTGTGACTCACTTAGGTTAAAATAAAGGTTTGAATTTACACAATTACACAATGATCCACAGCAGCATTACGAGCTGAGCGGTTTCTGTTGTCATGAACTCATCGTTCCACATCAGCAGAGACTGAAACGTGTCGGAGGGTTTAAAGGACGAAGATGAAGATATTTTTAAACATCATCAATGAGCATCTTTTTAAGCTGCAGCAGCTTCTTTTCCACCAGAATCAGTCACACAATGTATTTTCTCAGATTTGTCATCAGTCTTTCTAAAAAAGAAGAAGTAGAAGAATAAATACTACAAGTTTTATGACCACATTCTGAAATATGTGGGTCAATCCAGACCAACTCTCCCAGAATTCAGAACTTTTCCCAGTTCATGTCCTGGATTTTCTTGAAAAAATTAATGTGAAAACTTTTATTAAATTCATGGGACCAAAATCCTACAGCTCTCCTACTCCAAATACTTTTTAGTTACGAGTTTTTTTTAAATCATTTCATCATTTTTGTCATTCTTTGTATTCAATTGCTTATTTTTCTCTGGATTGGGTTGAAATTTGTACTGAACATGAAACCCTCAGGATCATTTGCAACATGTGTTCGTGTAAATAGTTGTTGCTGAATAAAAATAAATATTTTTTTACCCGAACAAAGAATCTTTCATTTTCAAAAATGAGTATCTCCACTAGTGTTCATCTAGAAGTTATTTGGTCCTGCATAAAAAACTGAGTGCCACACATCTTTTGTTAAATGTCGCTTCAGAGCTGTAAAAACACTTTTTAAGATATTTTGACTGGATATTTTCCCAAGAAGGATTATTTTAATTTCTTTGAAACTGTTTTATGGGAAAATGTTAATATTCATTGCAGATATATAAAAAAAATTAAAGATGTAATCTAATCCTTCATCATTTTTCGTATTTTTCCCTGGCTGTAATATCACATTCAGTGGTTTCATTGTAGATATTTGCACTACGTTGACTTCAAGGTTTTCTACCTCTGTGTGACACCTGCTGAGCCTGTTTTTTTTCATTGGGTTCAGGAAGTTTGCAAGTTACGGAGCTGTAACAGAGTTGTTATAGTTACAGAGCTCTCGTGAGGTTTTGATAGCCTGGTTGTTGCTCAGACTCATGGGAACTGTAGTTGTTGGAGTCATGTCTGCAGTAACTTAAAGTACTTTAATTTATTTATTTATTTGATTTTATTTGATGTGATTTTTGAACACTTTGTACCCGTTTTCGTTTCAATAAAAAGGAAAATCCTTGAAGTCTGATTTTTGTTCTCGTCTCTTGTTAGACTCCAGTGCTCGAAGTGGGCCGGTACTCACCGGTACGCAGTACTTTTGTTCTCCACTTGAGGAGGCAGAATATTCTCAGTTCACATAATCCGGTTAAAATTCACAAACAATTTTTAAGCGCTTGAAGATCCAATTATCACTAACACGTATGTCATGCAAGAGAGCCAATAAAAACAAATGGAATGGTCAAAGTCGTCATATTGACATTTAAGGTGTGTTGACTGATTCACGACGTCAACTCGTGCATTGAGTAACATGCAAGAAAACATTCCACCTTAAAAGTTGTAGCCTTTGAGTGAATTAAATGATTTTTCTCCAGCCTACAGCGAGCTAACGTTCAGATGAAAAGGCAGCAAAACATCCTGTCATTTTTTGGAACAGCTAAAAATGATGATGTAGTTAAATAATGTAAACTTGCCACCGTAGTAACAGTGGTTTTCACAGAAGCAGCCCTACTCCTATTCAACTGTTTGCGATCAAATTGCATTGTGGGTAATGTAGGCACCAGGTCGTAACAAGGAACAAGAATGTGTGGAATAAAAAAGACGACATTTCTGGTTCTGCTGCATCGATTTTGATCCTCCGATAACGTGATAGGAGCGACATGATGAATCAGTGGAAGCTTAAAGGTGTAGTCTACGATTCTGGAGAGAGCTCGTTGATATTTGAACTCAACAGCCGAACAAATACACCCCTCCCTTCAGTGCTCCTTCAGACTCACGTGAGTAACGCTCAGCATTAGTTTGTCTTGTACACAAGTTGTGACAAAGCGTCGGTATTTGACGACCTGGGTTGGCGGCTCTACCCGAGTCGCTCTGTTTGTTTCCTGTTTACCGAGCCAGGGCTGTGTATGAACACCGGACTGTTTGAAGATTGATACCGCTCTCATGTTTTTTACTTTTAATACTTCAAGTACATTTTCCTGATTATACTTTTACTTGGGTAACATTTCCAATCCAGAACTTTGACTTGTAACAGAGTATTTTTAGTGTGGTATTAGTACTTTAAAGGATCTGAATACTTCCTCCACCGCTGTCAGTCAGAAACAATAATCCAGTTCAGCATTAAGATTCTGTGTTAAAGATTTGTTGACTTTCACTTCAGCCGTGTTGATCAATCAGTCATTTTCTGACTAATTACAACGTCACCTGTGCAGGCAGAGATCAGGAACCAGGATCAGGTGTTCTGGTTTCTGTTTCTAGAAGTTCACAGAGGAGTTCTCGGTGTCGTCAGTGAGTCGGCTGTCAGTGAGGAGAAAGTTAACACGCTAATTCAATCAGCTTGTTGTTACTTTAAAGCTCGCACGCAGATAATCGTGACGCATCGTTGATATTTATACTCTGTTCCTGCTAAAGAAGATGACTTGATAGAAACTTTTTTGTAGCTACAACAAAAGAACAAAATGGAGCCGAGGTGAGTCACACTGACGTTACACTAAAACAATCGCACAATTACCCAGAACAAATAATGAAGAAGCAGAGCGCTGAGTCACTGTTCGCTTTGATTTAAATTTTCTCCTGTCCCACTCAGTGACTTTCACATGAACCAAGAGAAACTTAAAGTGTCTGTCCTTCTTCTTCAGCTGCAGAAACTGGTGTCTCTTCTTCTCTGGTGGATTTACGCCCTAAGAGATCCCGTCATCCCACGATTTATTCAAGGCTTAATTTGACGCTTACAGTCTAAAAAAGCAATATTTGCCATTTTGTCCTCGTTCTTCAAGAAAGAAAACTTCAGTGCGTTCAATACGTTGTCAGTGAAGTCCAGTCCAAATGAAGTTTAACTTTTCTTTTCTTTGGAATATCTTTTATCCACTAAAAAAAAACAAATTTTCATTTTGTTTCTATGAGTTAAATATATATATATATATATATATATATATATATATATATANGTATTGTTACGTGTTTGAAAGGTTTGTTTTATTTTGTTTTATCTGCAACTTCTTTGTTGCCATCTTGATCAGCTGAGTGCACTGAGGTTGAAAGGTTTCCAACCTCAGTGGGAGTTAACTGTTTAAATAAAGGTTCAAAAATAAATAAATACGTGGATGAGATGTCAAAACATCCATGAGTGTTTAACAAGTTTCCACAGATAGAAGAACAGAGGTGGAGGAAGTATTCAGATCCTTTACTTTAGTAAAAGTACTAATACTACACTGTAAAAATACAAGTCAAAGTCCTGCATTGAAAATCCTACTTAAAGATATAATCTGGAAGATTTTCATTTAAATAAACGTCTGTTAAGTATCTATCTATCTCCGAATGATGCAGCACAATGGTGACTGAGCCTGTGGCCCGCTGATGAAAGCCTGCAGCATCTGCAGTATTACGACCCGGGTGTC
>NTHP01001024.1:13072-30298 GCA_003416845.1 Oplegnathus fasciatus | reverse complement strand
CGGCGCTGGGGTTTGCTCTGGCTGAATTCCAGCTGCTTCAGCCGCTAACTGAAGGTCCGTCTCCGGAGCTGCCGCCCGCTCTCCTCCTGGAGACGGAGTCTCCTTGCAGCAGGGAGTGAAGCAGAGGGAACATGTAACCTAACGTTAGTGAAACACTACCGCCTTTGTCCACAGGGACCGCCAAATAAATAAAAAAGTTCCATTGAAGTGAAAGTACAAAACTGTCTTAAGCACCATTTTATACACATTTCCCAATTTCAGCTTGATGTATTTGGTATTTTTGAAACGCTGAGATCTCCTGAAGACTATAAAGTAAAATAAAATATTTACTCGAATAAGTAACGTTCTGTTGGTTTGACTTTTGACCGTGAAACCAAGAAATTTAACATTGATTTTATGTTACTTTTATTAAATGTAAGACATTTACATCAATAAATTTATTGGTTTAATTAATTTATTTATACTTTATAATCCAATTTAAGTAACACCTTATTTTAAAGATCCTGTAATTTCCCAAAAAATTTCCAAGAACTTTGCTGGAAAGTAATTTGTAATTTGGTAATTAATACAGAGAAATAGATAGACATTTCTGAGACATTACACATAGTGAGTACCACCTCAAATATTTAAGCTTTTACAAACTAATTAAAGACAGAACATTAAGGTAGGTAGAGTCTATAAGTGATAGCTGATTTCTAGAGGAATTTCCTTGAAAACAGATACTAAAATTAGAAAAACTGAAAGAGATTAATTTAAACTCTGTAAATATTCGTTTACGTAACTTCATTCTTATTTGTTTAATTGTATGTTTTCGTGTTATTAACAACCACACAGAAAGACACATTTTATACCATACATACATTTTATAAGGTTGCAGGTTAAGAACTGGAACTGGAATTCATAGAAAGTGTGCCAATTAAACAGTGTCTCCATTTTCCCTGCAGTTATTAACAAATTACAAACTTCTTTCAAGGAAATCATTAAGAAACAGGGCACTTGAATGAATTACAGGTATGCACCTGAGAGGTTGTAGGTTAAGCTTTGATCTATATCACATGTAGTCAGAGGTTTTAACCTTGAACTCTGCATCAGATCTGACGTTATTTCAGCATCATAAACCTGCTGTTTCGTCCTCCATTACACCTACAGCTACAATCCAACGTGCAGCTGTGGACAGTGGTGAAAGAAGTACTTAGATCCTTTACTTAAAGGGCCTGTATGTAACAATTTACGTGTATCAAGTGTTTTTTAATCATTCTTTAATTGTTTTTTAATTGTTTTTTGTTGCCAATGTGTGAACAGATTGTAACATAACTTAAAAAATGACACCTTCCTCGACTTCCTCGGTTGCCTGAATTCAGACCTTTTACAAATCAGCATCATGATGTAGTTATTTCAGCCTTTTGATGCGTTTATTGCAATTAAATCACAGCAAATTCTGTTTATTCTGGCATCATACCGCTGTAGTAAGTGGAGTCCGCTAAGCTAACGTCAACAAACGACCGGCACACACCTCAACACAGACTCACAACTCGACACATCAACACATCTTATTTACAATATTCGTCTAGTTCACTCAGCGTTAGTGTTGTCATCCAGCTAATGTAGCTCTGCTGACATTGCTGAGCCTCTCGCTGAAAGACAAACAGCGATTGATAAAGCTGGCTAGCAAGCTATCAACATTTTTTTAAACAACTTTATTGAAAAGCAAGCTGTCAATGATGCTTGTCAATCACGTTCAGTCTCGTGTGTTACATCTCGCTTTGGCAGATGCTGGCTCACGTCTACAGAGTGCGAGTAACAGGATGCTGACTGCAGTTGACTTAACGACCACTGGTGTCGCTTTTAACAATCAATTTCTGAATGTTACATACAGAACCTGTAAGTAAAGGTAAACCGCAATGTATAAATACTCCACCACCAAACCACCAAAATCAACACAAAATGAAAAGTTCCATAGAGCTGCTTTAAAGTATCAAAAGTAAAAGTACTTCAAATTATATATTATTATATTTTGCATTTTTAGATTATTAATACTGATGAATCAATGAGAAAGTAGAGGTCAGTAGAGCTAGTTTTAACTACATTATACAGTGAAGTATGGTGGTTTAGTCCAGTGGTTCCCAACAGAAGGGGTCGGGCCCCTACAAAGGGTCTTTGTCTTTAAAAGTTCTATATTCATTAATTCACTGTCAGTGTCTGTCTCCAGCCCTGCAGCAGCAGCTCCACCAGGGGCCCTCCTGATCCCTCCCTGCTCCCCAGCTACAGCATCCCCCGCTGGGCAGCATGGAGCCCGGAGCAGGCCGGCTGCCGCTCCAGGTGCTGGGAGAGAACGAGGCGCTGCAGCAGTTCTTCAGTGGTGAGCTTCATGTCATCTGCTTAATATTTGTGATTCTGCTTAACATATTCAAGCATTATATGCTGTGATTTGTCAGAACTTTAAAATTTGAGAGAAGAAGGACCTGATCACAATTTGTAGACCTGAAATCATGAAGCACACTTATCTGGTTGTATTTTGAAAAGCCTGCACAGGCAGAAGAACTGGATGAATTTCAAAGGCTTCTTAGGGAGCTTAAAGGCTCTAGTGGTCCTTGAAGAAGTTCTTTGGTTCCTGAGAAGGATCCAAGAGTCTCTAGGGTGTTCATGCGGCCTTCAGGAGGTTCAGTTTGTTCTAGAAGCTGTTTCAAGGGTCCTTGATGAGGTTCAGGAGGTCCTCCTCATGGAGGTTAAAGTGATTCTAGTGGTCCTTGTGGAGGACAATTTAGGGGCCCTCAGGGAAGTTCAAAAGGTCTAGTGATCCCGGAGAAGAAGGTGCCATTGGTCTTTGAAGAGGTTCAAGTGGTCCTTACGAAGGTTCCAGGAATCCTAAAAGAGGTTCTACTGGTCCTTAAGAAGGGTCGGGGGGTTCTTAAGGAGATTCAAGTTGTCTTTGAAGTGGTTCCACTGGTCATAGAGGCAGATATACTGATCCTTGAGGAGGGAGTTCTCGTGGACCTTGGGGGGCTCCTTGAGAAGGTTCTATTGGTCCTTGAGGGGACGGTCGAGGGGTCCATGACTAGGTTCTAATCATCCTTGAGGAGATTAAAGTTATCCTTGAGATATTCTAGTCATCTCTGAGGGCTCATTTACAATAAAAGGCTGAAGTGGTATTTAAGAAGGTTCCAGGGCTCCTTGATTGAGTTCTAGTTGTCCT
Organism: Oplegnathus fasciatus; assembly: GCA_003416845.1. Lineage (NCBI taxonomy): Eukaryota > Metazoa > Chordata > Actinopteri > Centrarchiformes > Oplegnathidae > Oplegnathus > Oplegnathus fasciatus. The sequence continues at coordinate 27,105 of NTHP01001024.1, read as the reverse complement.
TGAGGAGATCCATGGTGTTCTTGAGGTAGTCCCAGGTTCTGAAGGAGGTTCCACTGGTCTTTGAAGAGGTTTAAATGGTCCTTACAGAGGTTCCAGGAATCCTAGAGGAGGTTTTACTGGTTAAAGTGATTCTAGTGGTCCTTGTGGAGGACAATTTAGGGGCCCTCAGGGAAGTTCAAAAGGTCTAGTGATCCCGGAGAAGAAGGTGCCATTGGTCTTTGAAGAGGTTCAAGTGGTCCTTACGAAGGTTCCAGGAATCCTAGAAGAGGTTCTACTGGTCCTTAAGAAGGGTCGTGGAGGTTCTTAAGGAGATTCAAGTTGTCTTTTTGAACTTTTGGACATTTTTGTGCTAAACTTCAAAATCAAAAGTAAATAATTATATTTTGTGTGTGTGGTGCATGCAGGTCAGGATGTGAGTGGTGTGTTGGACAGCTCTGTCGCCGTGGATACGAGCATCCTGGAGCAGTACCTCAGCAATGACATGGACCCCAACAGCTTGTAAGATTCACACACACACAATTCACACAGTGTTACGTTGTTCTTCTTTGTGATTGATTATTGATCAGTCAAATCCAATTTGATCCAATCCAGTTAAAGCATTCAGTGATAAACAAAGCTTACTGACTAAAATATAAAAAATGTATATATAAAATGTGCGTGAATAAAGAGAAACAACTAGTAGAAGAGGCGGTAAGATAGGTAGAGGTAACAGGGGAAACCTACTGTGTCATCATTCCTGGACACAGGAATGTTATATATTTATACTGTTATATAACACACACACAAACAGCATTGACCTAGTTGGTTATCAGCTGAGTTAAAGCTGCAGTCAGTAGGATTGAGAAGAGAGTGTACAACTTCCAGGTACCTCCCCCTCCGTCACCGCTGCGCTCCAGCTCGCCTCCAAAGCCCCTCCCTGCAGAGTCGCTCAGTCTAATTCTTTGTTTTTAGCTGCTTTTCTTGATAAGTCTTCTTCTGTTTACTTGTCTTCTGTTTACTTAGCTGTTGTTGGCAAAGGAGTTATGGGCAGTTTTCTCATTACTTGGCTGTTCGGTGGTTGTTTGTCCGCCATTGCGTCCGCTCGTTGAAGATACGGAGCTTGATCGAGTGAGCGCATACGCAGGGGAGGGGATCTGCTCGCAGCGTGTGCAGGAGCAGTGATTGACACTCTGTCAGATACTCCTCCTGCTCTGATTGGTTGTTTTGATTCGGGCGCGGTGGATTCTTGCAAAGGGGCTTTGGGGCAGCAGGTGGAGCCAGAGGAGCCTGATTTTTTTTTCACAGATTGTCTGTCTCGTGTACTACTGTCAGGACATAGTGACAGTTTTAGCAAATATGACTAAAAGTTATGTTTATACAGGTTTCCTACTTCTGCTTCAAGGTTGTAAATACAGTGCACAGAAAGCTCCCTGCAGAGCGAGGAGATCCCATTAAAACAATATAAAATACACTTTATCAAACACCAAAACCGCTTTCCACAGCACAAAATATAGATTATATAGAAAATAAAGTTTTCCATGGAAAACTGTAATTTTCACAGAGCTTGGAGAAGCCACAGAACTGAGTATCTACACAAATGTGGTAAACATTAAAAAAAAAAGGGAAGTAATAAATGAAATCAATTTGATCCAGTCTGCCGCCTGGCAGCTGAACACTGTGACGTGTTAACCACTCTTTATGTTTCCTGTATATGTTTGTTTTTTCCCAGTATGCTCCCTGAGTCTCCTCCTGACTCAAGTTCGGAGGCCTGTTCACCTGCACAGATACCAGGTACTGTTCACAGCTTCAACCACTATGTTTACTGCAAGAAGAGTTTTAATTAAATAGGATTTTTCTTTGGAAGTTGGTTTTTAACATTTAGTTAAAAAACATATCAGTCATCTGGCAATGAAGTGAGTCATCCTGTGGCAGTAATACTTACTGTACTGTAGATGGTGCTGATAAGATAATATTTAATATTTATTGTATTATTATATTTGTTGTATTTAAAGGCCATTTGTCACATACATGCTTTTGTTGTTGTTTGTCTCGAAAACCTTAAATTTGTTCACACACTTGGCAACCTAAACAAAGCCCATTTTGTGCCCAGTGACACCAGAAAAGGGCACATCAAAATTAGATGGTGGAATAGATGGTGCTGGAAGCTTGGTGTCATAAAGTTAGTGACTACTCACAAAAGATAGTGGCATGTTGGTGGTAGCCAGCCAAAATAGGTCACCAAGCTAGCTGGCTTGCTACCAGTTAACTAACTAAGATTATATCCAGTAATTTAACAAAGTTAATTCATTTATATGATGACTGCAAACAATGTGGAGGGAGGGATGACTTCTTCGGTAAGTGTCTACGTCGCTGGTCGAGAGTGTTTTGACCTACCTAATAGGGTGAAACTGTCCGCTAATATACTGTACTTCTCTGACTGGCAGACTTCCACTACGAGCCGCCCTATTGGTCCAACCAGCAGACCACCCAGGAAGTGTTCCAGCCAACGCAGCGGCCTGCCCCCTCTTCATCCTGTCGCTTTAAGGATCGAGGCTCTGCCCCCGCCCACCATGCGGTGCTGACCCACGATCAGCTCCGCGGTTTGGGCCTTACTAACACCTACATCAAGCCTGGGACTTCACCTGCCCCACCTGCTCCACCTGTCCCCCTGCACCAGCACACACACCACTCACCTGAACACACACACTACCTGAATCCAGAGAGCTGCTCGCAGGTTTACACCCCTCCCACACCTCCTTCCCCACCACTGCCCCCCTCGAACAGCTACGCTACACCCTGCACTGGTCCGGGCCTGGTCCCGAATTTAGTCACCCCCCTTTCAACTTGTCTCCTGGGCTCCACCTCCACGCTACATACCAGGTAAGCAGACCTTCAGCATTGACTTTTATTTTTTGCTAAGCCACCATTTCTGAAATTGTGCATACGTCGGGCTGAAGAAATCATAAGAAGGGACTTGAAGTTCCTCTGGAAAAGGCACTCCAAAGCCAGGGAGCCTCAACAGCGAAGGCTCTGACTTTAGATTCTTGATACTAACCTGGACCAAAGAACAGCCAGGAGACCCTTGCCAGAACTGGCCTCAAGTTGTGGTCCAGTTCATACAGGGACAAGAGTTCACAGATGTATTTTGGATGCAGCTTAGTCTTGAATGTAACCAGTCAAATTTTGAAACCAATTCGCATTTAACAGGTGGCCAGTGAAGGGAGGCTAAGATGGGTTGATGTGATCACACTGTGTTGAAGTTGGGACCAATAGAAGTCAAGAAATAGAGCTGTGGTTTGAACAGGAATAAATGGAATTATAGTAGTCTAAATGAGACAAAATAAAAGCATAGTTAACTTCCTCCATGTCAGCAGAGGATAGAAGACCTATTTTGAATATATTTTCATGTAGAGAAATCAGGAATGTACAATTTTCTTGAATTGAGCATCAAATGCGAGGTGAAATAAGATTTCTAAGTACATGTGGATCATTGATTGACAGACTGCAAAGGTTATTACAGATCAGATGGAAGGAGTGGCAAGGGCCGAATAAAGTGATCTCTGATTTATTATCATTTAGCTGCAGAAAATTGTTGGACATCCAGCTCTCTCTGTCGTCGGCATAAAAATGAAAATGAATAGTATATTTGCAAATAATTGCCCAAAGACGAAACATATAAATAGAAAACAGCAGTGGAACTAGAAATTGGCCTTGTGGCATACCACCAGTAAGATGGGCAGTAGAGGATGAAGCATTACCAATAGCAATGGAGACCTTCTATAGGTAAGGTAGGAACCAGATTATGACAGTATCAGAGACGCCTACCCACATCTGCTAAGGTCCAGCAGTAACAAAATGGAGTAGCCACCAACATGAGATGCAACCAGGAGATAATTGATAACCCTCAAGGGTAGTTCTTTACCAGGAAATTATAACTATCTTGCATTATTATCGCATTTCTTGTCATGACTATGAATCCTGGCATACAGTACTGAGGTAAAAACTGGCTTTCAGATTAGATGAAGTTACCACAGATTTAACTGTGGTGATAAACAGATAAAATGGTGACTTGAGCATCAAATGTGAGGTCAAATAGGACTATATTTCTGAGTACATGTGGATCATTGATTGACAGACTGCAAAGGTTATAACAGATCAGATGGAAGGAGTGGCGAGGGCCAAATAAAGTGATCTCTGATTTATTGTCATTTAGCTGCAGTTTTGTCTGAACTCTGAATCTGTCTGTCTCATCCTACTTCAGCTCCCCAGACAGTAAAAAGAGGAGGAGATCTGAGTCTGAGGAACTATCAGCAGGAATCGAGGCTTCCTGCAGTGAAGGGGACGGGACTCGTGGTATCACTGTAGGGAACGGCATAGGTACTTTGGGGTCCTACCAGCTGCTGAATTGGAATCAGTACAGGCCAGAACATTGGAGCACTTTGTACAACAGCAGCTACCAGACACTGTGAGTACAGAACCAGATGAATCAGTAATTTTAATTTTCAAATCTGGCCAGTAGTTGTTGAGATATCTTACTCTGGACCAAAGTGTTGGACAGACCAACTAATATCACCATCCTTACATCAAGCACCTGCACCTGCAGAAAGGAGTTCGGTCAGCTTTGACTTCAACAGGAATGGCTTTCCTTCTGTGTTTCCAGGTCTCCTCCTGCCTACCACGTTGATACTGATAAAGGCTTCAACTACTCTGCATCTGATGAGTCCTTCATCTGCCAGAAGAAGAACCACTTCCAGGTCACCGTTCACATCGGCATGGCCGCAGAGCCGCATTATGTCGGAACACCCAGTGGGCCGCAAGAGGTTGACCACTTCCAGATAAAAGTGTTTGGGGTAAAGGTGCGTACAAGACTCTCCTGTTTACACTCAGTGACCAGAAAAATGTAAGGAAGAAGTGTGCGTTCCCTTCGTTACATGAATGAATTAAGATAAATTACGCTAATCTCACAATTCAGTTTGCCTTAAAGCTACAATGAAAGCCATAAAATGGCATCCATAACTTTGCCAGAAAAAACGTTATTCATTCAACACATTATTCCCAACTAAACACAGAATCATTGAAGATCCATGTCAGTTTCAGTTGTGGGTCCAGTGCAGAGATTGGCCCGGGACATGTCAAGCATAGCTTAGCATAAACACTGGAAGCAGTGGGGAAGTGCTAGCCTAGCAGCAGTCAGCATTGGAGCTACTTACTGACCATTGACAGATTCTCAAATGTCCTGAACTCAGCGGGGTTGGTTAAACTCTACCGTCAACAAAACCCAACTGACTCTGGGATGGATTGGTGACTTGCTAATAGCTTACCGGATACAGCATACAGTATCTTGATTTAATTGATTTTCTCACCTCGCTTAAGGCATCTACAAGATGTTTTCCCAAAAACGTTGGACTGATTACATCAGACTTAGCACATCGAGCCACTTCGGCCGCTAGAAAATCTGAAAAGCTACTCAATATTGCAGAAAACAACCAGCAGGGGGCATTCAGTATTTCCTACGTGTGATACCTGTATGTCTGACTTCTCACAGCTGGAATCTCCAAGCCACCAGGTGACCATTGAGCAGTCTCAGCCCGACCGCAGCAAGAAGCCCTTCCACCCTGTCAGGTAGATAACAGACAAAGCATCCCTACACACACCATAGCCAGCTGCACCAGCTGTTTATTAGTTAAACGTAACCTAGTTTAACAGTCTCTGGGAATGTCCGATCCACTCTGTGGGAGACCGTCCTGGGTTCGTACCAATACAAAGTTTGGGGTCTGTACGCTGTTCTCTGTAGGAGGTGGGAAAGATTACCCAATGTGTATTTGTCAAAGAAAGCACTTAGTCCTCATCCTTGAAGTCTTTTCTGTTGTAAAAGTAAAATATTCTGTAAAAATCTCACCTTTGTATCACTTCAAATATGTTTTTGAATGTGGCTTCTTCTTCGCTGCACCAAGCCAAAGTGTGCTCACTGTTGACCCTTTGTAGTCAATGGGGAAAAGCCACTGGTTGGCACTGGTAATTGGCCATTCTCTAAGCCCTGTTAGTTGCTGTTGCTATGCAGTTTACAATAACAGTGGCAGATTTACCATTGAAATTCTGTGTCATTTTTTAATAGACAACAGCTTCTCATTTCCAGTTTGCGACCCTTAATTTTTGCAGACTGAAATGACAACATTCACTAGCAAATTTAAAATAAGCTAATGCTAGCTCCATGAGCTGGTTGAAAACACGGCCTCCAGCTGATATTCCAATGTTTCCATCTGACTCTGTTTTAAAACCAGAACCCTGTAAAAGGGTCTTAAATATGCACTGAGGCTATAGGTGCATGTCCCCATGCCTAGTTGCAATTGCTAAGGTATGATTGGATTAAAGCTCTTAGGGGAGGAGTTTTGTGAACACTTTTTATTTTTTTATTTTATTTTTACTCCACCGGACACAAGGGGCAGCAATGAGTCTATTCTCACTGCATTAAAAAATATACTCAAAGGTTCTCGCTTTCTGACACGATTCATCGCAGTCAGTGGCTTGGAATTTGATCTGGCTCGCCATCAACTCTTGTTTTCAGTGTTCTCTACACAGTACATTCAAATAAGTTGTAAAAGCACAAAAATTTGAATCATTATTCTAAAAACAATAAATTATGGTCCTCCAGGGTCAGTCTGCCCAGCGGCAAAATCACCAAGGTAACGCTCGGCCGACTGCACTTCAACGAGACGACGGCCAACAACATGAGGAAGAAAGGCAAACCCAACCCTGACCAGAGGTGCGTGAGTGTATATGAATGAATGAATGAATGAATGAATGAACAACAGTCAGAGCTACATGCTAATTGTATGTTTGTTTTACTAGATATTTTCAGATGGTGGTTGGTCTGTACGCTGCAGTGGGAGGAGAGGAGACTTTCCTCCTCACAGCTCTGGTGTCGGAGAGAATCATCGTCAGGGTAACAACACTGACTTTAAACCAATGAACTATAAAACATGAATGAAACCACTGGCAGAGACATCCAAATTTCTGTGTCTTATTTATGAAACTGTCATCAATCTCACATGCAGTAACATCTCCCCCCCGCAGGCTTCTAACCCTGGTCAGTTTGAGATGGACGGGGACGCCCTGTGGCAGCGCGGGGCGGTGCAGGACGCCATGGTCTATCAAGGCCGAGTGGGCATCAACACCGACTCCCCTGATGAGGCGTTAGTTGTCTGCGGCAACGCCAAGGTGATGGGCACCGTCATGCAGCCGTCTGACGGCCGCGCCAAGGAAAACATACAGGAGGTAAGACAATGACACACCACTTAATTACTTAATAAATGTCACAGGAAAGTTTTACATCTTTATGAAATTCTAATTTCCTGAGGGAAACCCTGCATGCTCCCGATCACAAAAACAACAATGTGATACCTGGTTATAGATTGTTCTTATTACTTAAATATTATTTGTATGTATCAAGATAAACATTATCTAATTGAATTGCAAATTAATGTCTATTACCAATTAAGTGAAATAATGAGTGTAGAATATGATAATTGCCTGCGTTGGTGTCCCCTAGTGGTAGTATAAAAATATTACAGGTGTTATTAGTTATTTTACTTAAAGGTGATATTGATAACATTCAGCCCCCTCCCCCCTTCCATATCATTTGCATCTAAACACAGCTGTTGCTCGAAACACACGCCGCCTCAAGTGGTCGCCAGTTCGTTGCACAACCTAAATATTTCATGGTGGAGTGGAGTGAGAGCCAGCCCTTCAAGCTCCTTCAGCCGACTCCAACGAGCAAAAGCTGAACCAATGTTCACCCTGGTCCTGCTCCTCCTTTTGTGGCTGAGCACTTGGGATTGGTACCGTAGTGAAGCCGGGCGTTTACCATCAAACTTTCAGTTTTTTCCACACCAACTGGCAACTACTAAGACTCTTGACCGCTGATGGCACAGAGATGCCACGTGATACCAACGGCGTTATACTCTTGGCTCACAGGCCTCGTTATAAATGGGAACCAAACGTCAGACTTCTTACATGGAGATAAACAAAACATTCATTTTGGACCTGTCAGAATTTTTAAAATGATTCATTCACAATCATGATTTCAAATTCTTTATCTCAAGTTCAAAGTCAGTTTTCTGATTCTGCACTTAATTGTAAAATTTCTACAAATGTGCTCATCTGTCTGTTTGTCAGGTCAACTCTGAGCAGCAGCTGAAGAGAATCACTCAGATGAGAATAGTTGAGTTCGATTATAAACCAGAGTTTGCCTCCACCATGGGGATAGACCACACCCACCAGACAGGTAACAAGTCACATTATTACAGTGTTATTATAACATCATTACAGTGTTATTATAACATTATTACAGTGTTATTATAACATTATTACAGTGTTATTATAACATCATTACAGTATTATTATAATTTTATTACAGTGTTATTATAACATTATTACAGTGTTATTATAATATTGAAACCGTACTTTATTTATTGTACCAGGTGAGTGTGTATATTGTGATTATTCTGAATGTATTATAATAACACAATCACATGATATTTCAGGTATAATAGCTCAGGAGGTGAAGGAGCTGCTGCCATCAGCGGTGAAGGAGGTTGGAGACGTCAGCTGTGCTGACGGAGAGAAGATTCATAACTTCCTTATGGTGGACAAGGTAATCTCCTCCTCCTTTATTGGTTAATGTTGTTCAGATTGGTGACATTTAAGATTTGACTTCAGCGAACAGCAGAAATGACCCTTTTTAAACTTCAAAGGTTAAGGGATTTCTTAAAATAATCACGTCATGGCTTTCATGCCAGATATGATACCACCTAATTTAGAGCTATTCAAAACCAAAGCAACTAACAACTAACCAACTAACGATTGCTTTCATTATTGTTTAATCCATCTATTATCTTTTTAATTACTCAGTCAGTTGTTTAGTCTATAAAATGTCAGACATTAGTTAAAGAGCGCAAGATGATGTCTTCAAATGTCTTGTTTTGTCTGACCAACAGTCCAAAACCCAAAGATATTTAATGTACAATGATATGAAAGAGAGAAAATCTTTGCATTGTTTGCCATTTTTTGCTTGATAAATGACTACACTCATTACACTGATTATCAAAATTTTTGCACATTAAGTTTCCAATCGCTAAGTTGACTAATCATTTCATCTCCAGTTCTTAATGTATTTTCTTATGAATAGTTTCTTTCATCAGTGAAAATCAAAACATTTCTTTCTGTCCATGTTGTAAGACAAAAGGGTAACGACTGAATCCGAGAACCACAGCACTTTTACAACAATACATGTTTATTTGTTAGCATTGAACAACTACATTTCCCATGAGTCTTAGCCCCAGGCATCCTACTGTACCGAACCTTATGGGATTTGATGTTGAATATGAAGAACATCATCGTTGTGATATTTCTGTTCCACTAGGACAGAATCTCACTGGAAACACAAGTAAAATTGTTCTTTGTACATTTAACAAAGAATTTGTGTAGAATCTCTGATACCCTCCTCCTCCTCCTCCTCCTCCTCCTCCAGGAGCAGATCTTCATGGAGAACGTGGGGGCGGTACAGCAGCTGTCGAAGCTCACCGACAACCTGGATACTCGAATCAAAGAGCTGGAGGTCTGGAACCACCGACTGGCAAAGCTGAAGAGCCTGACAGGCAGCCTGCGTTCCACCGGGTACCTTTATCCATTCATCCATTCATTCATTCATCTGTTATTATAGACAGCACCTTTAAAGGTCATTCATGTTCAGCAAATGATGACTACATACCTTGTGCCTTGGCTGTTAGTACAAACGAACATCCACCTGGAAAAACAACAATAATAATAATACACTTGATTTCCCTTCACGTTACTCAACAACAACAAACATACAGAAAATAACAGCAGCATTTATCTGACCATAGGTAGAATGCAACTCAGCTTTAGGAGTTTAAATTTTTTTAAATGTACCTGTAAATGTCAAGATCAGTCAGTTTAGATGCTGAATAGTGTGGTCCTTTTACTTCAGTAAAACAGGCTTTAAACTTTGTGTCTGGGCTTGTAAGCTACAGTCAGCAAATATCTCGTAAAAAGATCTGAAAAAAAAAATTGACATGACACAATCTCATTATTATTACAATATTAATCATTTGACATCTGTGAATACATCGTTAGGCCAAAATAATTAAGCAACTATACAACATATCCACTTTTCTCCTCCGTCATAACTCCCCATATTTCTTTATAAATAATAAATAACACAATCCTTTTTTTGATTTTAAGTTTTAATTGGACTTCAAGGAACAGTTTGTTTTATATTCTAAGTCCTCATATACAGTACAAATCACGTAAATCATTCAATCAAGGACCATTGCAGACTTAGTACATCTCAAACTCAAGAATCATTTGTTTAAAATGGTGCGTTTGTTCTGTCTCAGGAACAGTGGAAAAGGCAGAACTCTATAATATCTGTGTGAGAGTGCAGTTCAGGTCATACCATGGAAAAGTACAGATGAAGTGTGTGTGTGTGTGTGTGTGTGTGTGTGTGTGTGTGTGTGTGTGTGTGTGCGCGTGTGTGTGTGTTGCACAATAGCAGCACCATTGTGTTATCAGTCCATCAATGCAAATCACAGTTCAAGGACAACAGAGTCTCTGAAGGCTACTGTGTGTTTGTGTGTGAATGAAGGGCAGCAGCCTTACAAGACCAGTGGTGTGTGGTTTATTGAAAGGTATTGTGGGAAATGTAGGCAATGACTAACTGAAGCCGAACTCCATGAGGCAGGTTGAAGGATATCAGGTTCACTTTACAAAACACAGCTGAACTGTGCTCAAGGTCGCAGACTGACAAGTTTTACTCTTAAAAGTGTTGATAACTTATTGATATAATTATTATTTTGTTATCCATCGATTATTGATTAAAGCTCTTCACAAAACACTGGAATTTTTATGTTTTTTCCAACAGGAAGCCCAGGAAACACAGCAGCGTGTCGTCGACGCCGAGTCCTGAACCGTGTAAGACTGGGAAAGTTGAGAAGGAAGGCTGGTGTCAGAAGTACAGCCACTGTCTGCGGCATAAAGTCTTCCAGGCCAGCGTCTTCACCCTGCTCGCCACCATGGCTTGCTGGTGAGGCATGATGTCACTTCCTGTTTTTGCTACATAGATGTTAAATTGAGAAAGAAACATATGAATTTAAAACAACTGTGGTGTGTGTGTTTGTATGTGCAGCATCATCTCTATCACCGCCCTGTACCTGCTAAATTTGAAGGAGGAAGACTATGACGTCTTTCCCGGCCACAGGTGAACAACCAAGTCTTTTTATTGTGATGGGAAACACCATTTATATCCACTTAGTAAAAGCTTAGCGGTCGCCAAATAACACGAAGCAGTCACTGAATATCCCCAAGCAAAAACCTAGTAACACCCTGACAACCATTAACAGTGTCATCGCAACCCCAGAGCAACCACTACCATTGGACCAACCCAGTAACCCTGCCATAAGCATTCCCTTTGTAACCTCGGGGTAACATGTTAGTAACCACACACAGTGCCCTCCAAACACCCAATAACACATTAACAACTACCTGGCAACCACCTAGTATCACCCTACCTGTAGGAGCCATTGATTAGGTCTGTGTATTTATGTCTGTTTTGTAGCCTATATCAAGCTTACCACGGGTGGCAGTGTAGAGCAGGTTAGTAGGTGAAGTCTATATGGGCACAGGTGTAACACAGTCTAATCATGCATTGGTGGCGGGGGGTGCTCATGGTTTTTATCCAGCTGGTAGGCTCACACGCTTGTTTGCTCGAGGCAGCCACACCATAAGCCAGTCATCACATCACCACACAGGTATTTGTCTGCCATAAAAAGGTACGCTGTAAATGAAAATCTTCATTAAACGGGAACCTCACCCAGCTGTGAATGCTTCCTGGACACCTGTTCATTGAAGCGTGTCAAAAACAAGGTCTCCTCCTGCACCCAGCCGAGTGGCTAATTGTTGGACAGGATAGTCGTTATACTACCACTAGTATTGCCTTTGTAACCATGGACAGTCGCCTGGCCATAACTCAGTAACACCCTAGCTTTAGTATCTTTTAAGTAACCTCAGAGTGACACTCTGGTAACCACATATGCCTCGTTTCCACTGAATGGTACGGCTCAACTCGACTCAACTCGCTTTTGGTACCAGTAACTTTTCTCGACTTCGTTTTCCACTGCAGATAGTGCCTCTCAATGTAGGCGGGATTCTTTGCTGATCGTCATAGCGACGCCTTGCGAAACGAACTACTGCAACACAATACGAAGCAACAAGCAACAAAACATCCTAGCAATTACTGACAGTCCCACTGGACCCACCAATAACATCCTACCATTAATATTCCTTTAGTAACCTCAGAGTAACGACATGCAGTCCTGTAACAACCACCTGGAAACACTCTAGCAACTACCTAGTAACATTCTAGCACTCTTTGACAGTTGTCTGGCAACTGTCAAAAAACATCCTCACAACTACAAAGTAACATCACAGCAACCATTGACAGTCACCTTGCAACCACCTGGTAGCACCGCACCATTAGCATTCCTTCTGCATCCTCTGAGGAGCACTCAGCAACCACAAAAAGTTCTGTGTCAGCCACCTGGCAACACCCTCGCATCTACACAGTAACACTGACAGTCGCCTGGTAACTGTCTAGTAACATCCTGGTAGTTTCTTAGTTCTTCACCCACATAGTAGCACAACTATAAACATTTTTCCATTCTGGAATTTCAAACGTACGTGTTTTGTGCTGATTGTTGTGTTTGTCTGTCAGTAACGTCAGCGTGGATCCTCTGCAGACCACAGCCTGGAGCAGCACAGGTAACCTACCAACACACTGACGGTGTTTACATTCACAGAGTTACATGGAGGGTGTAAAGAACTGCTGTTCCACTCATGTTCATGTTTATAGACAATAATAATAATAATTATTCAGTATCTTGTTCACATGGATCATAAAGGAAGGGAGTCCAAAGTAGTATAAGATAACCGCTGAGCATGTAGAAATAGCCACTGATTAATGAATGAGCTGATTCATTTATTCATTCATTCACATTCTGACTTCTGCTAACTCGTGTTCACCCTGAGATATACAGAAGAAGATCAGAGGCACAAGAATTACTTAAATGTCGAGATTAATCTCAACTTTTATCTCTAAAGTTGGAGGATTTCAGAACTGAAATCAGTTATTTTTCATGTGATCCAAATCTTTCTACACATTAGCAGCTTTAAACAGCTTATTTTTATAATGTTTACTCCCACTTCTCTTTACCAGTAACACCGACCAGTCCACTTGGCCCCTGGCCACCAGAGGTGGACTTCTGTGACTTGCTGTACTGTGATCAGGTGTACTGCTGCACTCCACCAGCAGGGGGCAGCACTGACTCCAACATCAACTCCACTGTATCAACTGGAGCAGACGAGTCTTTTTTTGCAGGTAACAACAGCTCACAGTCCAGTGCTGGTTGATTTTAACACATACATGAATACAAACAGGAATCCAGAAGGAAAGAAAGAAAGTCACATATAAACAGATTTATGCATTCATGCTTTAAATACATGATATATCGCACATAAAGACACAGTCAGGCCTGCACACTCACTGGTTGGATATTACTGTTATTATTTACAGCACTAACTGAAGAATGTAACACTGATTTCTGGTTTAATGGTTGCTGTGTTTTTGTTCAACAGCAAAAAGACAAGAAAAACTTAATCGCAAGCTGAAAAGTGCCCGAGACTGTGAGTGTTCACTTTCTACATTTTTAAACGTAAACAGACACACGGTGACGCTTTCACAGATCTAGAGCTGCAACGATTAATCGATTAATTGATTCGTTGTCAACTATTAAATTAATCGGCAACTATTTTGATAATCGATTAATCGTTTTGAGTCACTTTTTAAGAAAAAGTGTCTAATTTCTCTGATTTCAGCTTCTCAGATGTGAATATTTTCTGAGGACGCCACCTTGGGCTTTGGGAAACAGTGATCGACATTTTTCACCATTTTCTGACATTTTATGGACCAAACAACTAAT
>NTHP01001023.1:54910-65072 GCA_003416845.1 Oplegnathus fasciatus | reverse complement strand
GAGTCCTTTGTTGTACAGATTATAAAGCCCTCTGAGAATAATCTGTGATTCTGGCCTGTAGAAATAAAACTGGCTGGACTTTAGTGAGACTTTTATATGTGGGCTGACATGTGGGTGTTTCCCTCCCAGACACTCGGACTATCCAGCAAAGCTACCAGCTGTATCTGTTACGTTCAAACGTTTGTGTTCATATCAGAACTCAGATGTAAAGTAGAACTGATTGGAGAATAAAGCAGAATGGTGTGGAAATCATTTTTTCTGTTACTTGCTTTGACATCAGCCAAGTGAAGAAGTGAACTGCATGTGTTATCTGACCACACATCTGCCTGTATTCTCCTTCAAACCGTAGAAAGGTCATGATGTGTCCTGACCCGGTTTTTGTGCCCAGTGTTAGTGAGTCTTCTTACAGCCGGCCTCCTGCTGGAGCTGCTGGGTTTTCACCCTCCACCTTCCGCCATCAACAGTTATCGGTGGCTGAATTTGCTCTGTCCTGTGAAAGCCTGATTAATCTGTACAGACAGAAGAAGAGGTTCAGAGAGACCAACCAGCTCTTTGTGTCTTCTGCTTCTTCTCATAGAGTCGAGCCCCTACCTGGCCAGCATCTACCCTCTGGGTGGTGGAGGCTCTGGTGCTGGATTATAGAAGCTGTAGGTTACAGCCTTCAGAAGGCCTGTGAGCTCATTCCACCATGTGACTGCTTCATGGGCCCTGATCAGGAGCATTTCTGTGGATGATATTTGTGCTGCTGCGAGTTGGGCATCCCCACACATTCATTTGGTTTTATGGTTTGGATGTGACAGTGCCTTCATTGGTACATTCAGTCCTCAGGGTGGGTTCTTTATAGGCCTGTATTGACCCATGAGGAGGGTTCAGGGTGTCGGTCCTCCTGAACTTTGGGAGTGGACCATGTCTCCCATAGTGAGATAGTGATCGAGGTGTTATGACAGATGTGGTGGCAGTGGGGCTTTTGTGATTGGTCATGTCAGAAGGTGCTTCTCATAGTGAAATACCTCACTCAGTTCTCAGAGAACAGAGTTATCCTGGTAACCAAACATGGTCTGTCCTACAGTTTATTGTTGCTGTTGCCATTTATACACTCTGTATAAGTCTGGTTACTATATGACATGTTTAACACAGTGACAAGAGTCACGGTTTCTCTCAGAAAACACAACATGCATGGACACTGTTGTCAGCTGACCATTTTCAGTCAGTTTGGACGGATCATCTTTTCCAAACCTGCATGTAAACATTTCAGTTTCTCTGCTGCAGCTTACCTGAGACAGTGAGAGACAGCAGACGGCTCTCAGAGGAGAAGTTATGAGAGAAAACATAGACGTGATAAACACAGCTGTAGCTTCCTTGGTGGGCGGGCTCTGCAGCAGGAAACAGGANGGAAGTGGGCAGAGTGATTGACAGCTGGCTGGGTGGAGTTGTGTGCTGTGTTGGAGGAGGTGAAGGTGAGCTGGAAGGAGCCTCCTGGGTACTGTGGCTGGATGGAGCAGCTGATGGTGAAGGTGGAGCCCCTGAACACCTGAAACCCCTGCTGCTGGGCCTCGGAGACCCCATCCATGGAGGAGGACACAGAGATGTTGGGCTGAACCAGCAGATCTGTAATGAAAAAAGACGTGATGTCACGGGTCTGACATGGGTAACAAACATGGAGGATGTCAGACTGTAAACAGAGGGACTCGGTCCACCTCGTGGGACCTCCACAAACAAACAGACAGACAGACAGACAGGTTCCTCCAGGTGTGTCCTGTCAGGTGACGCTCAGCAGTCTTTGGAGGGTTTGAAGCCTCCAGAAACAAACCCACTTCTCTACATTTTAGGATGTCATTGTCCTGGAAAACTTTACAGTTCAGTCCAATGGAAGCCACTGACTGTCACTGTGACCGAGGGAGGAACACACTGGAAACATTGCTGTCAGAGATGGCTTATGGATGGGCTTACCTGAGCAGATGAGGTTCAGGATGGAGTGAGAGGAAACTGATTCTACACAGTCCCTCAGAGCAGATCCAGATTGAACACAGTCAGACCTGATCCACCACATAGATCTGCTTGAGGACCCAATTATCCATCCTACAGAAACAGCAGTGCCACAGTCCAGCTCTCTGCAGACAACAGCTGCATCCTTCAGGGTCCGGTCAGTGTTGCTCACTGGTCTCCAGTTTCCCTGTTTCACCTCCAGTATTCCTGCACAGCGACTGTCTCCTCCCACCAACCTGACATCATCAGGCTCTGAACAGAAACAAGAGAGTCATCAGTAAAAGAATAAAGTGAGTTTCATTAGAACAGAAATGAATCAAATCAAAGCTGCAGCTCCCCTTCTACCTGAGCAGGTGAGTCCAACAGCTTTGCCAGATGAGCAGGTCTTTCTAACTGAGCCTGAGCTTCTACAGTCCAGGAGAGCAGACTCATGGCCTCCACACTGGAACTCTTTGGTCCACATCAGAGCCTCCACTTCTCCATAGAGCCCCCATTGAAGTACTAAAGGAGCCCCACAGCCAAGCTCCCTACAGACCACCTCTGCATCCTGCTGGTCAAAGTCAGCTTCACACACTGAGGACCACCATTGGTTAGACTGGTTAGACTTCACCTCCAGTCTGCCTGAGCACAGACTCATCCCATCCACCAGTCTGACAGAATCTGGAGAGATAACAGAAGATAAAATAGAGATAAAAGACACCAGACACAAAATAAAAAGATGTCCTGAAACAACAATTCAGGACCTCCAGTTTTGGCTATGCTGGAGTGAGATGCAGGAGAGGAGAGCTCTAACCTAACTTTTTTGTAACTTACTTTAAGATTATCTTTAACAACTCAAAATATTAAGAAATAATGAGTGTCTTTTAGTCTTTTATCTCGACGAATAAGTACAATAAGTAACCTCAAATATAAACAAATGAAGGCTTCGTCAACGACAAGGCAAGGATATCTTTGATAACTCTCCTGCTCTGGAGAGAGCGCATAGAATGGGCCAGACTCCGGGGGCTGGAAGACCTCCTCAACCCTTTGTGGTATACTTCCATCGGTTCCAAGAAAAGGAGCAAGTGCTGCAATGGGCTAGGCGACATGAACTGGTGTACAAGGAAACTACGGTGAGAATATACCAAGATTTCAATGTCAACCTGTCAAAGAGACATGCAGAATTCTGTGATATCAAGCAGGCTCTGTACAAGAAGGGGATAAAATGAGCTGCTCTACCCAGTCTGTCTATGAGTCTCTCGGAAGGGATACTTACAAGTTCCATAAGACAGATGAAGCAAAGGCTTTCTGCGACCAGCGGGTTAGGGCTCTGGATGATGCTCACTAGCTGAGCTCCCCTTTCAATCAATCAATCAATTTGTTGTAGCTAACCGGCTGCTACCTTTAGTGACATATTTTTAGCTAGCCTACCGTTGAACGGGCTCCAATATGCCACCACTTACCTCTCCACCATCGTGTGACAGCTGTGCTCGTCTGGCCAAGAAGATCGCTGAGCTGGAGGGAAGAATCTCTGTCCTTCATCAGATTAAGGAAGACGCACAGCTCCTTGACTCACTAGTAGCCTGGGTCCCACTGCCAACATTAAAGCAGGCAGAGAACTAGACTCCACAATGCCGTGTGATGAGCCTCCTTCACCAGCCGAAGCTCCGTGGACTCGGTTGGGAGCCAAACCAAAGGTTCCTCTGGTAAACTCCACTCCATATTGTGACGATCCTTGGAACACTGCTCGCAAGGGCAAACACTGTGCAGCCGGCTTGTCATTGATGACAATGCTAGGACTAGGTTTTTAGATATTACAGACACTTTTCCTCCATCCAGTGCTTGCTCAGTTGATGACCTAGTGCATGGTTTTAATAATAAATTAAGGTCTTCTTTTGACACTGCTGCTCCTCCAAGAATTAAAAAAAGACAAGTGGCTCCCTTGGAAAACGGCTGCCATTTGTTAGCTAAAAAGAAACTGTCGCAGGGCAGAGAGACAGTGGAGGAAAAGTAAATTAAATGTCCAGTTTGACATCTGCAAATTCCATTTGAGAACTTTCAGTAATGCAGTCAGAAAGGAAAGACGAGCCCATTTCTCAAAGATCATTTCTGAAAACATTTCATTTCTGAAAACAAACACAACCCCACAAGTCCTCTTCCCCACAATCAACACTCTTTTGAACCCATCTCCGACTTCCAGTTTAAATGATCAAGCCTCAGTTCTTAAATCTGGAAGTCTGGAATTCACAACATTTTTTAAAGAAAAAAATGAAACCATTAGATCCAGTATTAGAAATACAGACGCATCAGTTCTTTGGTATCTACCAGTGGGTGAGCCTCCGAGTACCATGTCATCTTTCAGTATGAAGTCATCCACATGTGCACTAGACCCCGTTCCTACCAAACTGTTTAAATCCAGCTCCCAGTGCCTCTCTCATGACACAACAACAACACATCTCTGCAATTAGGTACTTTCCCTTCTGCTTTTAAAGCAGCTTTGATAAAACCTCTGTTTAAGAAGCCTGATCTGGCCTATTTCAAATCTTCCTTTTCTCAGTAAACTTCTTGAGCCTTCTTGGAGTCTCTGGGTGGTGTCCTGGAAAGGGCGCCGCCTAGGGACTCTATAGTTCTGCTGGGGGACTTGTGGGCAACGATGGAGAGCCCTGAAGGGGGGTGATTGGGAAGAACAGCCTGCCTGAGTGATGCTTTGTTATTGGACTTCTGTGCTAGCCATGGACTGGCCATAACAAACACCATGTTCGAGCATAGGGGGGTTCATAAGTGTACCTGGTACCAGAACACCCTAGGCCAAAGGTCGATGATCAACTTTGTGGTCGTGCTAGGAGTTGTGGCCGGAAGGTCGTCGGTGCCTGTCGTGGCGGCAACCTAAGGACCTGCTGGCGGACAACAGCGGTGAAGGGAGCTGTCAGGCTGAAGAAGGAGGCGTTTCGGGCTTGGTTGGCCCAGGGGTCTCCTGAAGCAGCAGACAGGTACCAGGAGGCTAGGAGGGCTGCAGCTTCGGTGGTCGCGGAAGCAAAAACCCGGGTGTGGGAGGAGTTTGGGGAGGCTATGGAGAAGGACTTTCGGTTGGCCTCAAGGAAGTTCTGGCAAACCGTTTGACGACTCAGGAGGGGAAAGCAGGGCTTATCTCAGGCTGTGTTCAGCAGAGGAGGAGAACTGCTGACCCTGGCTGGTGATATTGTCGAGCACTGGAAAGAGCACTTTGAGGAACTCCTGAACCCGACCAACACGTCCTCTGTGGAAGAGGCAGAGTTTGAAGACCCAGGGGAAACCTTGCCCATATCCTTGGCAGAGGTTGCTGAGGTAGTCAAGGAGCTTCTCAGCGGTAAGGCACCAGGTGTGGATGAGATTCGCCCTGAGATGCTGAAGGCTCTGGACATTGTTGGGCTGTCTTGGTTGACACGCCTCTTCAGTGTCGCGTGGAGGTCTGGGACTGTGCCTGTGGAGTGGCAGACCGGTGTGGTGGTTCCCATTTTTAAAAAGGGAGATCAGAGGGTGTGCTCCAATTATCGGGGTATCACACTGCTCAGCCTCCCTAGGAAAGTTTCCTCCAGGGTGCTGGAAAGGAGGCTCCGTCCAATTGTCGAACCTCAGATACAGGAGGAACAATGCGGATTCCGTCCTGGCCATGGAACAGTGGACCAGCTCTTTACTCTTGCAGGATTACTGGGGGGAGCATGGGAGTTTTCCCATCCAGTCTACATGTGTTTTGTGGACTTGGAGAAGGCCTACGACCGTGTTGCTCGGGGGGTCCTGTGGGGGGTACTGTGGGAGTATGGGGTACCGGGGCCGTTGCTACGAGCCATCCGGTCCTTATATAACCAAAGTGAGAGCTGTGTCCGTATTCTCGGCACAAAGTCAAACACGTTCTCAGTGGGTGTTGGCCTCCGCCAGGGTTGTCCTTTGTCACCGATTCTGTTTGTGATTTTCATGGACAGGATCTCAAGGCGCAGCTGGGGGGAGGTGAGTGTCCTGTTTGGGGACCTCAGAATTGCATCTCTGCTGTTTGCAGATGATGTGGTTCTGATGGCTTCATCAGACTGTGACCTCCAGCACGCACTGGGGTGGTTTGCAGCCGAGTGTGAAGCGGTCGGGATGAAAGTCAGCACCTCCAAGTCTGAGGCCATGGTTCTGACAGGTGGAGGTGGATTGCTCCCTCTGGGTTGGGAGTGAGCAACTGCCTCAAGCGAAGGAGTTCAAGTATCTTGGGGTCTTGTTCATGAGTGAGGGTAAAATGGAGCGTGAGATCAACAGGCAGATTGGTGCGGCATCTGCAGTAATGCGAGCATTGTACCGGACCGTCGTAGTGAAGAGGGAGTTGAGCCGGAAGGCAAAGCTCTCAATTTACCAGTCGATCTACGTCCAAACCCTCACCTATGGTCATGAGCTTTGGGTAGTGACTGAAAGAATGAGATCGCGGATACGAGCAACCGAAATGAGTTTCCTCCGTAGGGTGGCTGGGCTCAGCCTTAGAGGTAGGGTAAGGAGCTCAGACATCCAGAGGGAACTCGGAGTAGAGCCGCTGCTCCTTCGCATCGAAAGGAGCCAGTTGAGGTGGTTTGGGCATCTGATCAGGATGCCTCCTGGGTGCCTTCCTCTGGAGGTCTATCGGGCACATCCAACTGGCAGGAGACCCCGGGGGTAGACCCAGAACACGCTGGAAAGGTTGCATATCTCATCTGGCCTGGGAATGCCTCGGGATCCCCCCGGAGGAGCTGGAAAGCGTTGCTGGCAAGAGGGATGTCTGGACTACCTTACTTGGCCTGCTGTCTCCGCGACCCGGCCCTGGATAAACGGAAGAAAATGGATGGACGGATGGGTCAGAAAGCTAATTAGCTAACCTTTGGACTGATTTGGACTACACTGCTCGGGACTGAACTTTAATTACACCTTTTTTTTTCGCCGTATTGACCGGCAACCAACAAAGGACGACAGGTACAAAAAGTGAGCTAAAATGTGAGTTGTCTATGTGCCTGCTATGTTCTGACTACGTTCTTACGTTCGTGTTTAATTAATGTTAGTGAGCTGACCGATATGTACTTAACATGGTAGTTCAACCTGTTTTTGTTTGTTTGTTTTATTTTTGTTCATTTTTTTTCTTCATGACTGTTTGCTAACATAATTATAATTGTTAAGAGGTTGGATGCTCTCCTGCTAGTTAGGTTAGGACTAACTGAACTAAAATCACTAGTTTATGAGAACCAGGGAGAATGTGGATATGGAGGAGACCTGGAGTCTGCCTACATTCTTGAGGCAGATTTAGGAGACATGTGTTGTTTGTTGTAACTTGTGCGGGGATGGGTTTTACTGCCTAATGTGATTTGGTAACTTATACGTTGATAAAATACCATTGCTCTGCTGGTGACCGCTTATGAAGTGACTCAAATCAGAACTCCATCATAACACCACATTATATGAATGACCAAAGTGGGATGATGTTGACTTCATTAAGAAACTAATTTCACTATTACCCAACTTGAATTCACAAAGTCTAATTCTTGCTGGAGATTGGAACTCTGTTACTGAACCAACCAAAGATCGTTCACATACTTAAACTTGATCACTTAAATGTCCGAGGCCCTATGTGAATTCATGGATCAAGCTGGCTGTGTGGACCCTTGGAGGTTTTTCAACCCACATAAAAAGAATTCTCTTATTTCTCACACGTCCATCACTCATACAGCAAAATAGATGACTTTTTCATAGATAAAACTCTCCTCTCCTCAGTAAAGACAACGGAATACATGGCCAGTGTTGAATCTGACCATGCAGCTGTGACTCTTGATCTTTCCTTTTCTCAAAATCTAGCGCATTGCCCTGCCTGGAGATTGAGCATGGCTCTATTGGCATACAACCAATTCTTCAACATATAGCTAATGCAATAATTGATTTCCTGCTAATTAATAAATCAGACTTCATTTCACCATCCACTCTATGGGAGACATTAGCTATGTTTACATGGAGCCTAATATTCCAATTATAATCGGTTTAAAAGCCCAAACACAATAAAAATGCTCCATATAAACACCTCAATTAGAAAAAACAGGCCCAAACCGATTGAAATTTCAGTGTGTGAATGTGTGATGTATTCATCACTTTTGCTCATGTCACACAGCTGTTCTGATTAAATGCATCGGCGCATGTAAACACCAGACCGTGTTGGATCACATCCCATGTACACAGCTGACCGGAAATCTTTAATCGGAATGATTTCAATCAGAATGAAAAAAGTGTGCGTGTAACCACAGCTACTGAAAGTTGTAATCAGGGGAGAGGTAATATCTTACTCCATATCACACAATAAAGCAAGAAAACAGAAACAGCAAGAGCATTGATTCAATAAGGAAAACAGACCAAAAATACTCCATAACCCCGTCAGCAGAACTATACAAAGAAAGGCTTAATCTAAAAGCTCAGTATGACTTTTGATCAACACAAAAGACTGAACAACAGTTACTTTGGTCAAAAGGATGCTACTATGAACATGGTGATAAAGCAGGCCGCTTGCTAGCCCATCAGCTGAAATGCAAATCAGCAACACCTGGCTGACCAGATAACAAACATGGAGCAAAAACACCATGGCTCTCTGCTCATTGTCCTTGGGGACTGACAGAGCAAACCTCAGCCACAAACTTCCAAAATTTAGACAGCATATTAAGATAAAAACATATTGCGCCATTGTTATACAACATTTAAGGACGTGACTCTCTGATCACTCTCTGGTTCATCTTCTCCCAACTTACAGGCAGAAACTACACCGATCAGCCAAAACATTAAGTACACCTGTACAATCTAATGTGATCCAATACAAAAGCTTTGCCATGAATTCCTCAATAATAAACACAAAGTAGAATTATTGCCTTTCTGACAGTGTCAGCAAAAACTGAAAAATTATAAGCTTTGTAAAAGTAGAATTCATGGCAGAGCTGTTGTATTGGATCACTTTAGATCGGTGGTTTTAATGTTTAATGTGGCTGATTCGTGTATAATCTGCTAAGTCTGTGGTCAAGACTGTGAGGAGATGGACCAACGAGGCAAAGCTGGAATTACAGGCCTGCTTTGACTGCACTGCACTGATTGGAGATTTTTTGATGCTGCAGCTATAGACCTGGATGAACTCACTGACACTGTGACATCTTACATCAGTTTTTGTGAGGACATGTGACTAAAACCTTCTGCACATACAACAACAACAAACCCTGGTTTACAGCAAAACTCAGGCAGCTTCGTCAGGCCAAGGAGGAGGCCTACAGAAGTGGGGACAGAATCCTATACAACCAGGCCAGGAGCACACTGACAAAGGAGATCAGAATAGCAAAGAGGAGCTACACTGAAAAGCTGAAAAACAGCTTTTCAACTGACCCGGCGTCGGTGTGGAGGAACCTGAAAGACATAACCAACCACAGGAAACCATCCCCCCACACCGTGAAGAACCATCAACTTACTGACGACCTGAATGTCTTTTACTGCAGGTTTGATAAGCCATTCACGTCCGTCACCCGCTGTGAAATCACACAACCAACTAAATGGTGAATGCTAAATGGACTTNTTCACACACACTCACACACTGGTGCTAGGTGCACAGCCTTTGGGGGCAATTTGGGGTTCAGTATCTTGTCCCAAGGACACTTCGACATGTGGACTGGAGGAGCCCCCGATCTTCCAATTAGTGGACGACCTGCTCTACCTCCTGAGCCACAGAAGCATCTTTTACACTCTGCACAATTGCACTATTGTCTTACAGTGTACAAATGTTATTGTTATATACAGTATATGTTTCACGTAAACCTGGAAATAATCAGAAAGTTTGAGGGTTCAGAAACATTTAAAAATACAAGATATGATATATGATATAATAGATATGAAGATATGACATGTAAAATGAAGAAGAAATATTTCAGATTCTGCACCATTTCTAGGTCAGCAATCAAATTTAAAGCAAATTTGTGGCATTGACCAACTTAACAAAAGGTCAGATTTCCTTGAGTTGCATCCCTTCCATTGAAGCATGCATTCAGATGACACTCTGGTGGATTTGATCTTCTCATCAGAGGCTCGTTCAAGTAACTCAATATGCAGCCAGTGTTCACCTGTTATAAATATGGCTGTGCCTCAAGTTTCCAGCAGATCATTGCTCACTGAGTAGCATGTGATAGTGGGAAACAGCATCAGAACT
>NTHP01001023.1:24609-44008 GCA_003416845.1 Oplegnathus fasciatus | reverse complement strand
CTCTAACAACTGTTATCCATGTTTGAACACTTTCAACATGTTTTCAGACAATAACACAACATCATCATCTGCAGATTTCTCTATTCTGTTCCTTCTGCTCAGGTTCTCCACAATCTTTGCTCTCCACACAAACAAGTTCAAAAGTTTTCACTCTTCCTTATTTTTCTCAGAAGATTTGTAACCCAGAATAAAAATCTGTTCAGAAAATGCTCCAAAAGATCTAAAAGGGATAGGGTCTGGACTCTACAGTAGCCCAGAGGGCTCAAAGCACTGCAACAACAAGCGTGTCCAAGCTGTGCGCATCACTTTTTAGTGTCCTCTGGAAAGACTTCCACTGTCTTTTTCTCTATTTGCAGCGTGTTTTCTAAATGCTGCACATGTTGTCAAACTGATGAAGATGTTTTCTGAAGTTGCCGTGCTTTGATCTCTCAGGGCCACCGTAGGACTCTCTCCTTGTAAGGAGCGTTCCAGGGTGAAGGACCCCACGTGGGTGTGGAGACACTGAGGAGCCCCTAGCTGAGCTGATCTGCTCAAAGTTGTGTCCAGTAGGTCACTGGTGCCTGTTATGGTGGCAACCAAAGAACCAGCTGGTGGGAACCAGTGGCTAAGAAAGCCGTCAAGCTGAAGAAGGAGTCCTTTCAGGCTGGTTGGTGGTTGGCCCAGGAGACTCCTGAAGCAGCACTCATGTATGTTTCATATATACAGATATATATCTTGCTGCATTCAGCACCTGATTTACTGAGGCAGCAGCTCATCTGACTCTGTCATGGCTGCTGGAGACAGTTGGTGTGTGTGTGTGTGTGTGTGTGTGTGTGTGTGTCAACCTGAGTACATTACTGTCATAAATGATGTCATAGATGATGTCACTGTTGGGCTTACCTGAGCATGTGAGAATCATGATGAAGGGAGAGTCACTTGATATTACACACTCCCTCAGAGCAGATCCAGACAGAACACAGTCAGACCTGATCCCCCACACAGATCTGTCTGAGGACTCCTGTCTCCATCCTACAGAAAC
The DNA here is from genome assembly GCA_003416845.1 of Oplegnathus fasciatus. NCBI lineage: Eukaryota > Metazoa > Chordata > Actinopteri > Centrarchiformes > Oplegnathidae > Oplegnathus > Oplegnathus fasciatus. The sequence continues at coordinate 42,990 of NTHP01001023.1, read as the reverse complement.
AGCAGAGCCACAGTCCAAATCTCTACAGGCAACAGCTGCTTTCTGCAGGGTCCAGTAAGGGTAAGAGTCACTCACTGGTCTCCTGTCTTCCTGAAGAAAGTCACCCACTGGTCTCCAGCCTCCCTGTTTCAGCTCCAGTGTTCCTGCACAGCGACTGTCTCCTCCCACCAACCTGACAGGCTCTGAACAGAAACAAGAGAGTCATCAGTAAAAGAATAAAGTGAGTTTCATTAGAACAGAAATGAACCAAATCAAAGCTGCAGCTCCTCTTCTACTTGAGCAGGTGAGTCCAACAGCTTTGCCAGATGAGCAGGTCTTTCTAGCTGAGCCTGAGCTTCTACAGTCCAGGAGAGCAGATTCATGGCCTCCACACTGGAACTCTTTGGTCCACATCGGAGCCTCCACTTCTCCATAGAGCCCCCCCTGGAGGACTGAAGGAGCCCCACAGCCAAGCTCCCTACAGACCACCTCTGCATCCTGCTGGTCAAAGTCAGCTTCACACACTGAGGACCACCACTGGTTAGACTGGTTAGACTNATAATAATAATAATAATAATAATAATAATAATAATAATAATAATGTATTATTTATAGATATTTATTAGTTTATAGTTAGTTATTTTTTGTTTGTTTAATATTTTATGGCACATGAGGAAAGAAAACTGTTAGTGTAACAATGAGAATCACAGTTAAAACATAGCAACATAATAATAATAGCATAATCAAAGTACTGTGCGTGTCAATCGGTCAAAAGAAAAACAAGCCATACTTTCTGCCTTTTTTTTATTTTTTTATTGAGGTTCTGGCAACAATGACATATACTTCTAATTCCAAATATGTACAGAACCACTTTTTTCATAGTTTTAAACTACCTTAACAAAACACAAAAACAACAGGAGTCATAGCCTTGCAAGGACAATACAAAAAAACAACAACACAAAAAACAAAACAAAACAAAAAAAACAACAACAACAACACACACACACACACACACACACACACACACACACACACCACCAGGTCAACATAATTACATTCAGATTACTGGGATATGCTGTAGTCAGTTCCAGTGTTATTAATTAGGTAGAATGAAGTCCGAAGTCCAGTCCAGAGGGGTCCACCATGTCCAAGACTGGTTGCCATATCTTAATGAATCCCTCGACATTATCATGAAGGATGTAGGTCAGCTTTTCCAGAGGGAGTATTCTCGGTACCTCCTTATACCAGTCATCCAGTGCAGGGGTGTCCTTAGAAATCCAGAATTTGAGAGTAGTCATTCTTGCTATATATAAAAGTATTCCAATCAATTTAGCGTTGTGGTTGTTCCTTGCACTGTTCACTTTAGCTGCCAAAATACACTGAAGAGGTAACAATTCCAAGTCATACCCAATCAAGGCAACCACCTCATCTTTCACTTCTCCCCAAAATTTTTGTATCTTTGCACATTTCCAAAACATATGTGCATACGTGCCAATTTCTGAATTGCATTTAATACATTTAGGAGAGCTTGGACCAAGCCTGCCCCTCAATAATGGTGTAAAATGAAGCCTGTGTAATATTTTAAATTGTGTCTCTCTGTCAGTATTACAGCCCAGAATAGTATGTATATTTTCTATAAGTGATACCCAAATATTTTCTTCTATCCGACATTTTATATCAATCTGCCACTGTATTCGGATGTGATCAGTAGAATAGTTAAAATTTAAATCAAAGGTTTCATAAACATAAGAAATAAATCTTTTTGGTATGGGTCGTTTAAGAATGTCTTCCAAGAAGGACACATTTGGGGCATGTACGTTTTTTGGTATGTAATGTCTTATTTGTAAATAGCGAAAAAAATGAGACTGTTGTAAAGAATATTTACTCTTCAAGCCCTCGAAAGACTCCATTGTTCCCAATTCATAGAGCTTGGCAAGCTGGTCCAGACCCTTTTCCTGCCAGAGCCTAAACACTAAATCTTGGCATGAGGGGGGGAAATCTGGGTTTCTCCATATGGGAGCCAGAAGTGAAAAATGATTTTTAAGTTTGAAACAGATCTTAATCTTTTTCCATGTATTCAATGTATTACTTTCTGCCTTTTTAAAGGTGTTTTCATACTATTCAGGGTTCAAACCCTCAAAAACAAAACAAGGCAAAACTAGAGACTAACCCAAAAACAAAAAGGGAAAGGGAGAGAAAAAGAAAGGGGGGGTCCGTCAATTAGGGGGCAGAGATTGAAGAGAGTTGTTGTAGAACATTAAAAAAGATTGCCTCTTATTATAGAACTTATTAGAATTAGCTCTCATTGAATATTTAATCTTCTCTAGCTTTAGAGAGGACATGACATCGCTGAGCCACTGACTGCTGGAGTAGTAGACTTCCAATGAAGAAGATGGCGTCTTGCCAGTAAGGAAGTGAAAGCTAGAATATCCAATTGCTTGGAGGTGTATTGGTTGTAGTCTTCTTTGTTTTTAAGAGTAGGATTCTAGCGTAAGCAGTCTATAAAACATGGATGTTTGTTAAATGGTTGAAATTCCACAACACAGTCACACAGAAGAGACTCACACACCTGGCCTTGCTGCATATGCACCAGGACATTCTGGACACAGTGGAGTTTATTTGCACCACCCCTGACATAATCCACCATTGAATTTGCATCTCTGAAGTACAGATTTACGGATTCTGGGTACCTTTCCACACCATAAAAAGCAAGAAATAGCTTGATCAATTGTTAAAAAAAAACGTTTTGGCAGGAGTAGGGGGAGATTTTGAAACAGAAACAGGAATTTTGCCAAGATATTCATTTTAACTGTGTTACTTTTTCCAATCAACGACAGAGGTAAACTTCCCCATCTTTGAAGATCAGATTTCATTTTAGACACTAAAGGTGAGAAACTGGCAGAAAAAAGGGAGGTTAATGTTCTGGTTATATTGATCCCCAGGTGGAGCAGGTGCTCAACTTAAAAGGAATATTAGACTGTTTTAAGTTGTAATGCCAGTTAAGAGGATAGCATTCACTCTTGGAAATATTTACTTTATAATCTAAGAATGAGCCAAATCTTTGAAGGATGGATAGAATTGCAGGTATAGAATGGTTTGGGTCTGAGACATACAACAGTAAATGATCAGCGTAAATTCCATGCCCAATCATGATATCCCAGTAAAAATGGAAGAGGACCTCAGGTATATTGACAAGGGCTCTACTGCTACTGCAAACAATATGGGGAATAAGGGACATTCCGGTCGGGTGCCACGAGACAAAGTGAAAAAAACGGATTGAATGCCATTAGTGGAGATACTAGCTTGTAGAGATGCATAAAGGAGGCGTATCCACGAAGTAAATACATTTCCCAGCCCAAATTTCCTTAGTACACTGAGCAAGTAGTCCCATTCAACAATGTCAAACGCTTTTTCAACATCAACTGAAATAACTACTTCGGGGGTTGTTGTGATAGTTTACAAGTAGATAATTTGTAATAGGGTACGGACAGTACTGGCGCCCCTTTATAAATCAGGTTTGTTCATCTGAAACAATAGTTGGGAGAATATTTTCCAAGCGATGGGCCAGAGCCTTAGCAAGGATTTAGCATCCACATTTATTAAGGAGAGAGATCAGTAAGAGCTGCAGAGATTTGGGTCTTTTTTTAGAAGCACGCTTGTCTTAAAGTAGGAGGGAGAAAGCCATTCTGTAGAGATGCCGTATATACAGAATGCAATAGTGGGGCCAGTTTAGCCTGAATTTTAAAAAAAAATTCAACTGGAAATCCATCGGGGCCAGGAGCTTTATTATTTTGCATGCTTTTCGTCGCGAGGGTGATTTCCTCTACAGTAAATGGTGAATCTAGTTCTTTAGCAACATCTGGGTTTATCATAGGGAAATTAAGACTATCTAAGAAAGAATTCATTTTGGTGGTGTCAGATGGAGATTCAGACTTATATAAAGAAGAATAAAAAGAGCAAAAGACAAAGTTAATGGTGATAGGGTCCATATGCAATGTGCCTGATGAATCTTTTATCTGAGGGATCATACATGAGGCTGCCTGGCGACGCAGTTGGTAAGCCAGGAGCCGACTGGAATATCCAAAGAAAGAGGGGCATGGTCAGAGATGATAACAGGATGGTATTTAATGGTCAACACTTTGGAAATTAGTTTGGCATCAATGAAATAATTATCAATCCTAGAGAAAGACTGATGCATCTGTGAAAAGAAGGGATATTCCTTGATATGGGGGCTGTAGAATCTCCAAGGATCAATACAGCCATACTTAGACATGAAATGCGAAACCGATCTCGACATTAACAATGGGGTCAGGGCTCGATTAGAGCGTCTAGATTGGGATCAATTACGCAATTCATGTCCCCTCCAAATATAGGAAGGTCTCGTCCTCTTCGTTAGTCTTGTCTTGTTTCATGTTTTATGTTTGCGCATTTCCTGTTTTATTTTGTAGTACTTACCTCTTCTCTCATTTCAGACACTTCACTTCCTGCCCTTGTGTGTTTCCTGCCAGCCTGATCACCTGCCCCGCCCTGATTAGTTTCACCTGTCCCTCGTTAACCACTCACCTGGTGTATTTAGTCTGTGTTCTCCCCTCTCCCTGTGCCAGTTTGTCTTTGTCCTTTGTGTCAAAAGTTCCAGCATTCTTCTCGTGTCTTTTTCTATGGTTTTTTGGGTTTTGACTTGCCTTATCCTGACATCGCCTTTTGCCTGCTCCCTGACGTATTTGTTTGCTTGGTCTGACTGCTCACCTGTGTGCCAATCCTTGCCTACAACTAGTAAAGACTGTGTTTTTTACTCACTGGTTCCAACCGTGATCCAGCTCCTGCTGCAGTCACTGATCCTCTGCCTCCTCCGGTTCTGGGTTTTGCTACATCTCCTCATCTCTCCCGGCCTGAGCGTTTCTCCGGGGATTCTGGGAATTGTAGGCCCTTCCTGGTTCAGTGCGGCCTCCACTTCGAGTTGCAAGCTTCTGCATTCCCCTCTGAGTGGTCCAGGGTTGCCTATATCATCACTCACGGGAAGGGCTGAGGCTTGGGCGACTGTGGAGTGGGCGAGATCATCTCCAATCTGCAGCTCTGCAGTAAGATCTTAGATCACACCATTCCCGGCCAGGAGGCGGCAAGAGCACTCTCGGGTCTTCGCCAGGATACCTGCAGAGTGGCTGATTAAGCCATTGAGTTCCGCACCCTGGGGGCTGAACCCTGATCGATGCCTTCCGCCATGGTCTCAACAATGACATAAAAGACCAGTTGGCTCCCCTCAAGCTCTGCACAGATCTTGGCTCTCTCATTGCTCTCACCCTTAAGATTGAGAATCGCCTCTATGAGCATGAAACTGAGAGAGACAGATCTGCATTTCACCCTCCCGTCCTGAAGGGGCACTACTTGTCCTTCTCCTCGACACCCCGACGTTCTCCACCCCGGTCCTCCTCCTTCCCAGGCCCCACAGCGCCTCCTCCTGCCCTAGAGGAACCCATGCAGCTGGGCTGGGCCAGACTGACGCCGGAGGAGTGACAGCGCCGACTATAGAAGGGCAGGTGTATCTACTGTTCCCAGTTTTGCCATTTTCTGTCTTCATGCCCAGTAAAAGGCAAGGCTTCCCAGTAGAGAGAAGGGTACTGGTGAGCTGAACCTTTTCTGTTGATTCCCCTTCTCAACCACTCACATCAGCTCAGGTCCTCACACCCCTCCGCACTCTCAGTCATCGGGTGTTGGTGGACTCCAGGGCTGATGAGAGCTTCATGGACTGGAAACTTGCCAAGAAACTGGGCTTAGAACTGCTTCCCTTGCCCAAGCCCCTGGAGGCCAACGCCCTGGACGGTCACCCACCGCACTCAACCAGTCCAGCTCGTCATGGCTCATGGGCATCGGGAACAGCTCTCTTTCCATCTCTTCAAGTCACCCCTGCAACCTCTCATCCTGGGCCTGCCATGGTTGATCCAGCACAACCCGCACATCAACTGGTCCACGGGTGAGGTATTGGGGTGGGGCGAGGGATGTTTGCTCACCTGTGTCTCCTCATCATCCGGTGCCAGCTCCTCCCTGCTGTACTGGTCCTGGGTCCCCTCTGGTTCTTCCAGAGACTGACTCTCCTCCCACAGACCCGTACCCGGACTTTCTGGACCTCTCTGGGGTTCCGTCCTGTTATCTTGATCTGAAGGAGGTTTTCAACAAAGCCCGGGCCACCTCCCTGCCGCCACATCATCCGCACGACTGTGTCATCGACCTGCTCCCTGGGACAGCGCCCCCTAGAGGTCAACTGTACTCCCTGTTGGCTCCCGAGAAGGAGGCCATGGAAAAATACATCAACTCCTCCCTCGCTGCTGGCATCATTTGCCCATCTTCCTCTCCCGCGGGGCTGGCTTCTTCTTTCTGGACAAAAAGGATAAGACTCTGCGGCCCTGCATCGATTACCATGGGTTGAACGATATCATTATTAAAAACAGGTACTCCCTCCCTCTCATTTCTTCCGCCTTTGAACTGTTGCAAGGTGCCAAGATTTACACCAAGTTGGACTTACGCAATACATATCACCTGGTCAGAATAAGGGAGGGGGACGAATGGAAGATGGCTTTCAACACACCCACAGGACACTATGAACATTTGGTCATGCCACTTGGGTTGACTAATGCTCCAGCTGTTTTCCAGGCCCTGGTTAACGACGTACTCTGAGACATGCTGGACCGGTTCGTCTTTATCTACCTAGACAATATCCTCATCTTCTCTCCCGATGAAGAATCTCATGTCCAGCATGTCCACCAGGTCCTGCAACGCCTCCTCGACCATCAACTTTTTGTTAAAGCTGAGAAGTGTGAGTTCCACGTCCCTTCCGTTGCCTTCCTCGGATTCATTGTTTCTCAGAGTGACATTCAGATGGCCCCAGATAAGGTCAGTGCTGTCACAGAGTGGCCTACACCCACCAGTCACAAGATGGTCCAACAATTTTTGGGGTTTGCTACCTTTACAGACGCTTTATCCAAAACTTTAGTTCTGTGGCTGCCCCTCTGCATGCACTGACCTCTCCTCATGTCAAGTTTCAGTGGTCTCCCCAGGCTGAAAAGGCTTTCACTCGGCTCAAGGAGAGCTTCACTTCAGCTGCCATGCTCACGTTCCCTGACCCCAGTCAACAGTTTGACATGGAGGTGGATGCTTCGGACTTGGGCATCAGCGCCGTCCTGTCCCAACGTTCTTTGGAGGATAACAAGCTCCACCCCTTCACCTTCCTGTCTCGTAAGCTGTCACCCACAGAACGGAACTATGACGTGGGTAACCGAGAGCTGTTGGCAGTTAAGGTGGCTTTGGAGGAATGGCGACATTGGTTGGAGGGGGCAGAACAACCTTTTCTGGTCTGAACGGACCACAAGAACCTGGAGTACATCCAGACAGCCAAGAGACTGAATGCTAGGCAAGCCAGGTGGGCACTCTTCTTTAACCAATTCAAATTTACCCTGTCTTATCGCCCAGGTTCTCAAAATATTAAGCCTGATGCCCTGTCCCGCCTGTTTGACCCCGACTCTTCCCCCCGAACCCTCACCAACATTATTCCATCCTCCTGTGTGGTGGGAGCGGTTACGCTGGGGATAGAGAAGCGGGTCAAACAGGCTCTTAATAATTTTCTGGTTCTAGATGGGTGTCCACCGAACCAGTTGTTTGTTCCCACTGCTCTTCGCTCGCAGGTCATCCACTGGGCCCACACCTCCCGCTTCGCCTGTCACCCTGGGGTGCGCCATACTCTCCCGTCCATCAGACAATGCTTCTGGTGGCCCAACATGGAACGGGAGGTGGGGGAATACATGGGTGCCTGCCCCACCTGTGCCTGGAACAAAATGTCCTGGAACCCCCCGTCTGGTCTACTGCACCCACTACCAGTTACTCATCGTCCTTGGGCAGACATATCCCTGGATTTCGTCACTGGACTTCCCCCTTCTGAAGGTAACACCACACCAGGTGACACATGGTGGTGGAACGCTTCTCCAAAATGGTACATTTCATCCCTCTTGCCAAGCTCCCCTCCGCCAAAGAAACGGCGGAGGCCATGTTGGTGCATGTTTTTCGAATCCATGGTTTCCCCAGGGATGTAGTTTCGGACAAAGGACCCAATTCATCTCACAGTTCTGGAAGGTGTTCTGCTTTCTCCTTGGTGCTGCGGTCAGTCTCTGCTTCAGCTACCATCCCCAGTCCAATGGGCAGACCTAACGCCTCAATCAGAAGCTGGAGACCAGTCTTTGCTACCTCGTCTCCCAGAACCCAGCTACCTGGAGCAAACATCTGTTATGGGTTGAGTACACACACAACACACTACCTGGCTCAGCTTCTGGTCTCTCTCCCTTCCAATGTGCCTACGGTTACCAGCAACCCCTGTTTCCAGCCTTGGAACCTGAGGTCGTGGTCCCCTCTGCCCATGCTCTAGTGTGACAATGCCGACGCATCTGAACCCAGGCCTGCCAGGTTCTTCTTCGCACTTTGGCCCACTACAAGAGGACAGCAGATCGGAAGCGGGTCCCGGCTCCAGTCTATCAACCTGGTGAGAAGGTTTGGCTCTCCACGCAGGACATTCCCCTACAAGTGGAGTCTCATAAGCTGGTCCCACGGTTCGTGGGCCCCTTCCCCATCTCCAAGGTGGTCAACCCTGCGGCGGTCTGCCTCTGGTTCCCCAGATCCCTCCGGGTTCACCTCACCTTCCACATGGGACGCGTCAAACCGGTCAGAGAAAGCCCTCTGGCCCCTGCCTCCAGACCCCCCCCCGGGTCATCGAAGGAGTCCCAGTGTATTCTGTCAAATGTCTCCTGGCAGTCTGTCGACGGGGACGTGGCAGACAGTACCTCGTCAAATGGGAGGGATATGGACCTGAAGAGAGGTCATGGGTGTCAGCCAGCAACATAATAGACCCAGACCTCATTCGGGACTTTCATCGCCTCCACCCTGACCAACCTGGGACGTCGGGTGCCGTCCCTAGAGGGGGGGTACTGTAACGTCTCATCCTCTTCGTTAGTCTTGTCTTGTTTCATGTTTTATGTTTGCACATTTCCTGTTTTATTTTGTAGAGTTGAAATTTGAGTTAAACACCTCAGAAACCCAGGGGCATTTTAGTCTGACCTGGTCTTTGGTACGCATATGGGTTTCCTGCAGAAACACTAGGTCAGCTTTAAGTCGTTTCAAATGAGCAAATACCCTCAATCTCTTAAAGCCTCTGGAAACTTGGCTTGAAATAGTAAAAATGCATATATGATATCAAAGTTCAGTGTCTCATTAAGCATCCGCACAAATCTGAGTGAAAATAAACGTTCATAACTATTAGAAAACCTGGTTCAAAAACAGCTCATTTTACTGTTTAGAGCATTTCTCAAGACTGTGTGGGCGTGGCAGATCACGTTTTCTGTCCAGATGCTGCGGCTGTAGCATTGTTTTACTATGGGGGTTTTTTTTGGGCTTCATTGCTGAAACGTGTATTACCTGTGGCAGAAATACACTCATAGGCATTGGAAAATGAAGGAATACATTAAAAACAAAAATTTGCATAAATTAGCAGGAGCCAGCAGAGAGGCGACTGGATTGGTAGACGTCCTCTAGATCTACATCTCTTATTGATGTCTTTGTTTTGTTTTAGAAGGAACACTTGTCATTCTTCAGTCTCTAGGATGCAGCACAGCTTGGTTATGGGCCTTTCAATGACTGAAATCGTAATCTGGGGGCATTTCTGCCTCTTTGGCTGTTCACATCTTTGACATCAATGTGCAGGAATCTTGGTTGAGCTTGCTTGCACACTCTGCAGGGAGACGTCTTTTGCAGTCTCTGCTAATTTGGCCTGTGGAGAGACAGCCAAAGCATATGCCCTTGGTCTTTAAAAAGCTGTGCTTGTTTCTATGTGTTTCCTTTAAGAATTGTTTACACAACTCCAATGTGTGTCTACAGCTACAAAAGGGGCAAGAGGGTTCAGGCTCCTTTTCTTTTTGGGCAATGGCGACACTGGAGGCAAAACTATTACCAGACGACTTTGAGACCTGTGACTTGACAGGAGGTCTAGCCTTTCCTCTACTAGCTGACTGGTCTTGAAGGTCACCAAAGAGTGGGTTGGCTGCTTTGAGAGCTTGTTTTTCAATAAAACAGACAAAGTCTAAAATTCTTAACCTACGATTGCACTCTTCTTGTAGCTCATAAGCTTTGTTGCACCATTTCTCCCTGAGCTTGTATGGTAACTTACAGTACAATGCTTCTCATGTTGGATACTGTGTCTAGTTCCTCCATGTATTCCATTTCCTCCATAGCACTGCAGCAGCCTCTAAGGAACATAGCATAATCCTGCAGCAATCTTGAATCCTCAGATTTAATTTGGGACCAGGACAGATCCTTTTCCAAGTTAGCACGAGAGATCTTGTATTCTTTTCCAAAGTTTTCCTGTAGTAACTCTTTTGCTTTCTGGTAGCCTCTATTTAGAGACATGTACTCACAGCTTCTGACTAGCCCTTGAGCTCGGCCTTTTATAAACTGTATAAGGAACTGCAACCTGTCTCTGCTGTGTTCCATTTTATTTTCAATCATACTTTCAAATGAGTGAATAAATGACTTATATTCCAGAATTTGTCCATCAAAGAGTAGAATGCTTCCTTGTGGTAGTATAAACAGAAGTTGCTGTTTCACCAGAATCCTTGTCAAATCGTTTTGGTTCTCCAGAATTTTGATCATGTGGTTTTCCTATGCTGAGCTGGGTGTGGAAGGAATTTGCCGTTGTAACAGAGTTGACTGTGTGTCTTGGGCTGATCTGGCAAATGACTGGGGAATCACAGGGGATATGACAGAGGGAATTCTGAGGTCTGCTGTGGTTGTGACGGGACATTACTGGTGGCCCTATAGGTTGGACAACAGACTGACTTTGATGATTTTCTGCACCTAAATCAAAAAGGGGAAACTGAACCTGAGCACCTGCCTTGCTGCTAACTGCTGGAGCATCCTCATCATAAGGATAAAGCGAACTCTCCAGCTTTTTCATCCAGTTGTGCATCTGTTGTTGCAGATGCACCAGCTATGAATTCTGCTGCCTCTGCATCTAATACATGTTTCCGAATTTGGGCTGCATCAGGCTGTATAGGGTTAGGCATTGACATTTCAGTCTCTTTTTGGCAGTAGAGGCTGTTATTTCTGTATGCAATTCCAGTGTTTCTCTTCTTTTTCTTAGCATTTGTTCCTGCTCTTCAATGGCATTCTTTTCTTGCAGCTTTGAAGCCATGAAAGCTGCCCTCTCTGCCTCTGCACTAATGCCTAAGGATGAAGTAGAAGCATCGGTAGATGCATTTGACTTAATTGATTGCGTATCACTCAGACCACCGTTTGCATTTGTGTTCTCATCCTCCTCAAGTGGAAATTCTCCTACCTGAGTGACAGAAGAGGAGACTTCAGCCAAGCTGAGGGAACTGTGGTTTCCCATGGCTGAAATCCATTCCGTCACATTGGCAAGGAAAGCTATTAATTTGTGCACATCCAAGCTGATACTATTTTTCATTGTCTTCCTTTTTTGTGTCTCCATCCAACATTTCAATGTAGGAGGCATGCAAAGCTTTAAAACTCTCTAGAAATTCATTAAACCTAATCATGTTTCCTTTAACTTCATCAAGAAAGTCTATCAGTCATTAAACTTCACCATGTTCATCCTCCATGTTACGTGTGACAGTTTTCCTGCTCTAGATGAGCGCAGATGCGCTGCTGCTTCATCCATGTCTTTAACAGGAGTTATTTCTGCTTGGTTGGAACTTGCCATTTTACTCAAAAATAAACTTCCAAAAAACACTAAAAATATTTCTCTTTCTTCGATTGATCCAAAAAAGTCTTCAAAACTTTCAGACACAGTTCTTATTCTTTTCAATATCCACATATCTCATTCTTCAACTCAATTTCATTCATACTCGGCTGCGCCTTCATCGCTCTCTATTGTTTGGCCATGTCATAGCAAAGCTGAAAAACAGAAGAAAATCACAGTCCATTACAAAAATCTGTGGTGAAATTCGTTTCAATATACTTCAGATAATATTTTCAAAAGAATAATCCTTCCAAAATGTTTGCTTTGAAACCACGCACCTCCTCCAAAGTGTTTCTTTGTTCACCTCGCCACGCGTCAGGCTGGCGTTTCTTTTGTCTTTGGTCCACGTAATGCTCCAAAAATCCTCCAGTATCCATCCACAGCACGTCATTGATGAATTGAAGTGGCAAAAAACTTAAAATTGGGTTTTTTCCTTTGACCCCTCTTCCAATTTCCTATTGTTTTTACCACACAGAGAGTGCAGGTGCAGCATGCCAGACTTGTAGCTTTCTTTCCAAAAATTATTCCAAAGAGCGTTCACCGTTCACTGTTGCTTGGAATTTAATGCAAAATAAATATAACATGAAAACAAGACGCAATAGCCTTAGTGTCCTTAAATTTTATCAGTAGCATTTCAGATGACATTCAGGCGTGTTCATGGCCCCGGGGGATCAGCTGAGCTGAGGTCAATGACGGTATCTGCTATCTGCGCACCAGTTTATAGGATAGTGCCATTGCCACTTGTGAAGGGTGCACACATATTTGAACAAACATAAAATATAGAAAAGTCAATAAACTATGTAAATAAAAATAAACTAAAATGCCTCCTACACTACAGACTAATGGACTATTCCATCTATAGACTCCCTTCTGCCACTGAACACCTGAACACACCTGAAGTCACCCGAGCATATCTGAACACACCTGGGGCACGTTCAATCTGAAAACGGTGTGCACCGTTTTGCTACGGTTTCCGGGTTGAACGACATGTTTCCTCGAAACTGTGTGAAACAGCGTGAAACGGTGTGAAGCGATGTGCAACAGGCTCTGAGGTACGTTTCCTCTCATTTGGTGAGTGTGTCAGAGGTGTTACCCAATCAGCAGCAACACAAAGAACGGCCTTCTCAGCTGCTTCTATACTCTTTGGCCGCCATAGTTGCAACGCTTGCTTGTGTAACACAACAGGGTGTTCAACGCAGCACCATTTCTGTTTTAATAAAAGTTGTGCTGCAGTCACCTTGCCACTACAACGTGACGCAAAACAAGTGGTCAAGACCATTGTCGGAAGACACCAACAAAGAGAAACAATTTGATAAGATATGGAGCTCAGTTTACAAAGCTCTATAGATTGAGCAGAGCCGCAAATCACCAATCACCCAGCAACCCGTTTGTCGTGTGTCTGTGTGTGTGGGGGTGTGTGTGTATGTGTATGTGTATGTATTTGTTTGTATGGGTGGGGATGCAATATTACCTGTGAGGTTAACTGTATGAGACTGTATGGTACTTGTGGATGAGAAATCCAAACAGGGTTAAATTATGAAATTTGATTCCTTGAAGAAATGACAACTATGTAACATGTTAAATGTATTGCATTCAGATCCATACTCACTTAATAAAAAAATTATACAAAAAAAACACACCAAAAAGAGACGCAAAACAACAAGAGGGTGCATGCTCATGAGGCGACCGGCAGTGGGTTTTTCAGCGTCCTATGTTTTATGTTTTTAGTGAGTTTGTGTGTGTTTTTTATGCTCGATTGCCTATGACAACGTGAACAAGTGCTTTTAGACATTTTACTATTGATCTACAGTGATGGAGCTTATAATTATCGCTTCCTTGTGGACGTTGCTCAACTTAACTCTCGTCTGCAACAGGGTTACATTTCATTCTCCAAGGATACGGTATACCAGAAACTTCCTGCTGCAATAGAATACACAGGATCGAATCTCCGTGCTAACGCCTGACCTTCAGCTGCCCGATTTTATTCGAATGGACTACAACAAAACTCCGATCTGTGATCATCCAAGTGGAGTTAAGGAAAGGAAGTGGGGGGAAAAAAGGAGGCGTCAGACTGAGACTAAGGAAACAGCAGCTCACTCGTATTCCCCTGCCTTCTCTGGTTATGGGAAATGTCCAGTCCTTGCGGAATAAACTTGATGAGTTACAAGGAAACGTTTGCTTTCTCTGGGACTGCAGAGACAGTTGTGTCATGGCATTCACGGAGTCCTGGCTCACTGAGCAGGACATGGATAGCGATTTATCCATAGATGGATTTGGTACTCCGTTTCAATTGGATCAGAAAGCTGAGGTGACAGGAAAATCTCGGGGAGGGGGCGTGTGCCTCTATGTCAACATGTGCTGCTGCAGCTCTGTGACTGTCAGAGAAACACTCTGTTCACCTGATGTTGAACTTCTATCATTGTCGCCCCACCCATTCTATTTACCCCGTGAATTCCCACAAATATTCATAACAACTGTGTATATTCATCCAAAGGCAAATCCTGACACTGCCACCAGCACCATATTCGATGTAGTGCAAAAATTGCTGTCCATTTCACCCGAGCCTCCAAACCTCATACTTGGAGATTTTAATCATGTGTCCCAAAAAAAGTCTTTGATAAACTTCTACCAATATGTAACTTGTCCAACCAGGCAGAATAAGACATTAGATCTCTGTTGTGGTACAGCTATGGAAGCATATAAATCAATCCCCCTGCCCCCCCTTAGGTTCATAATTGTGTGTTCCTTCTCCCCACATATAAAACTGTCCTAAAGGGAGCAAATAGGAGGTGGAAGTGGAAATCCTAAGGGCTAAGCAAAGGTACAAAACTAGAGTAGAGAGCAAACTGGCTGAGAGGACCCTTGCCCCAGCTTGGTCTGGTATGAAAATAATCACAGGCATCCATCAAAGTAAGCACAGAACCAACGTCATTATGGATGGCTTCAGGTCAGATAGCGAATTTGCCAACGCTTTAATAAATTCTATCTGAGATTTGATCAGTTTGACTTTAGAGATGAAGTTGAGGGACTTTTCAACAGGACAAAGTGCTGGAACAGAGAGAAGTTGAAAAGTCCTTCCTTTCTATAAACATAAACAAGAGCCCCAGTCCTGACAATATCAGTGGCAAACTACTGAGGTCTTGTGCAAGTCAATTAAGTTCTATCTTTTATGATATTTTAATATGTCTTTGAACTTACAACGTGTACCTAACCTGTGGAAGCAAGCTGTGATCATCCCTGTTCCTAAAGGCAGCAAACCCAAAGCTTTTAATGACTTCAGGCTGGTCGCCCTCACCTCTCTCATAATGAAAATCTTTGAAAAGCTTGTGGAGACAGAGCTTGTAAGGGAAACCGAGCATGTGCTCAACCCTATGCAATTTGCCTATAGGGCAGACAGGAGTTGAGGATGCTACAGTCACCCTACTTAACCTTTTGTCTAAACATCTAGAGGGTAATAAAACCAATGCTAGATTGCTATTTGTTGATTTTTCTTCAGCCTTTAACACTATCCAACCCCACATTTTAGCCATGAGGCTGACAGAGCATTTTGAGCTGAGCCACAGTCTGGAGGGTTGGATAATGGATTTCTTGACAAACAGAACACAAAGAGTGAGAGTGAACAGCATTTTGTGAGATTTATTATGTTCTTCTACTGGCTCACCCTAGGACTGGGTCCTCTCACATCTTATATTCTGTACACAAACATGCCAAAGTAAGCATGAGAACAGGACCATATTGAAATTTGCAGATGATTCAGTCATTGTGAGTCTGCTACACGACAATGAGTCCAGCCATGGCCCAGTTATTGATGAGTTTGTCACCCGGTGTGATGAATCTTTCTAGAGTTAAACATATCCAAGACAAAGGATATGATCATAGATTTCAGAAGTCATGCTTCAATCTACGAGACTACAATCATTAAAGACCAGGCTGTCGACTGTGTAGAAAGCTACAAGTATCTTGGGACAGTCATAGACTCTGAATTGACCTTTGGGAAGAATTGTGAGGCAGTGTGTTTCAGTGTTTGTGTTGTCTCAGAAAACGGTCCCGTTTTGACCCTCTTTTAACAGGCTTTTATTGAATCAATCTTGTCTTTTTCCCTTGTGTCATGGTTCGGTAACCTGCCTCTGAAAAACACAAATTCTCTGAACCAAATTGTTAAATGGGCCACTAAGCTTATAGATGAGTCTCAACACAACCTGTCAGTTCTTTACTCCTCACAGCTGCAGCGTAAGACGAGCTCCATTCTTCAGGACTGTTCCCATCGCTTTTAAGCCTTTTACTGTGTGTGTGTGTGTGTGTGTGTGTGTGTGTGTGTATATAGAAGCACTTTGTCATGACCTTCTTAGGAGTTCTTATATTTTGTTACTGTATTAGCTACTAAGATGATACTTGTTTTAATGTATTTTATTTTGATGTCCTTTGTATCTGTATTGCTGTGATGTTTTGTTTTGGATTGCAGAATCTCCCGTCTGCACAACAAATTTACCCTTGGGTACTCATAAATAAACCTTGAACCTTGAACCTTGAACAAGGAAACACAAAACCACCACAAGGAGATGCAAAACTACTACAAGGTGACGCAAAATCACCACAAAGAGATGCAAAACCACCACAAGGAGACGCAAAACCACCACAAAGAGACGCAAAACCACCACAAGGTGACGCAAAACCACCACAAGGAGACACAAAACGGCAACAAGGAGACACAAAACAACCACAAGGAGACACAAAACAACCAAAAGAGACACAGAAGAACCACAAGGAGACGCATAACAACCACAAAGAGATGCAAAACAATCACACAGAGATGCAAAATGGCAACAAGGAGATGCAAAACCTCCACAAGGAGATGCAAAACAACCAAAAAAGACACAAAATAACTGTGATGGACAAAGTACACAACCCCATTACTTGAGTCAGAGTACAGATACTCCTGGTCAAATATTACTCCACTACAAGTAAAAGTTGCTCAATCAAATGTTTACTTGAGTTAAAGTACTGGAGTACTTGCTTTTAAAAATACTTAAGTATTCAAAAGTGCATTTTCTTTTTAATATTAACTCAGTGCTGTATTGTTTTCACAGTGCATTTACAGGACCTGGCAACTCTGAAACCACCTCATGAATGTACTGACTTGTTTGTAGAACCACTCTGCTACACAAAGCCTTAGAAACGCCCACAACGCCCTTCATTTTTTATTATTTATTATTATTTACACACACACGCACACATACACTCCCCTCCAAAAGTATTGGAACAGTGAGGCCAATTTCTGTATTTTTGCTGTAGACTGAAAACATTNCCCATAGACAGCTCTCTGGTTTTCATGTTGGTTACACCTCTAACTATAAATGCAGTCTGCACAGGCAAAACCCAAATCTGAAACTGAACGTAGACATTCAGCGCTATTTATTGTTTGAATAATCAATGTAATAGGACACACCAGGGCAACAAAACACACCTGTCAGTCACATGTTCCAATACTTTTGCTCACATGAAAAATGGGTGGGTTCAAACAAAAGGTGCTATCTTCTAAGTTGTGTATCAGATCCAGATGTAAATACCTGGAAATAAAAGCTGAAATGTTGATCTCTTGTCTCATATTCATCTTTTGATGTCAAACCCAAATGTTTTCAGTCTACAGCAAAAATACAGGAATTGGCCTCACTGTTCCAATACTTTTGGAGGGGAGTGTATATGAGATATGGCCATGGGTGCCCTGGTCCGGAATCACCATGTTTATCTGCCATCGCCGTTACCACTGTCCGGTTAGTCATTTGTGCTTTGCTAACAAAGTTAGTTTGAAAGCGGATGTTTTGCTTGCGCTTGTTTCACAGAGCTGGATGACATATTTCCTCTTTTACATCAAACCCAGCTGAGAGCTGTACTGTGAGTGGTTTTTCTCCTGTGAGGAACACAGCGTGTGGCCAAAGCTGGACTTCAAAGCTGCTTAAAAGTAACGATTAACGACAACCTTCATAGAAATGTAGTGGAGTCAAAAGTACAATATTTGTCTTTGAAATGTAGTGGAGGAAAACTCAAGTAACACTCAAGTAAAGTACAGATACTCAAAAAATGTACTTAAGTGTAGTACACAAGTAAATGTACTTTGTTACTGTCCACCACTGACAGAAGCACAAGGANCATGTGTGGACTTCCTTTTTTGCCACAAACTGACCCGGTTTGTGACAGAAGATAGCACCTTTTGTTTGAACCCACCCATTTTTCATGTGAGCAAAAGTATTGGGACATGTGACTGACAGGTGTGTTTTGTTGCCCTGGTGTGTCCTATTACATTGATTATTCAAACAATAAATAGCGCTGAATGTCTACGTTCAGTTTCAGATTTGGGTTTTGCTTGTGCAGACTACATTTATAGTTAGAGGTGTAACCAACATGAAAACCAGAGAGCTGTCTATGGGTGAAAAACAAGCAATTGTGAAGCTGAGAGAAGATGGAAAATCAATCAGAGCCATTGCACAAACATTGGCCATAGCCAGTACAACCATTTGGAATGTCCTGAAGAAGAAAGAAACCACTGGTGTACTAAGTAACAGACGTCGAACAGGTAGACCAAGGAAAACAGCAGCAGTTGACGACAGAAACATTGT
>NTHP01001023.1:1022-14308 GCA_003416845.1 Oplegnathus fasciatus | reverse complement strand
TGTTTGTAGCGTGGCTGTCCTGTGAGAACCACGTATCTCTAAACAGTCAGAAAAACAGCCTGTTTTCAGCTTTGTGACGATGCATTTTCCAGCTGATCCGAGGAGGGTTTAAATAGTTTATTTAGCTTCAGAAGGAGGAGAATTTTCTCAACACATAAAGGAACACTTCATCCTTCAGTTTATCACAAACATGCAACATCAACACATCTGGAGATACGTGACAAACAGTCATTCACTGAACCTCCTCTTGTTCTATATGAGCAGAGAAGAGTCAGACGAGCTGCTTTGTTCTACCTGTAACCTGTTTAAGCTACTTCCTGTTGTATTGAACCATATTACTGAACAATAATCGAACTGTGATCAGACTAATGCTTGAACCAACTGTTTGGTTAAATTACTAGGCATGAGTTTCCTACAGCCTTTTATAATTGCTGTGTTTCTGCCCATTTCTGTCCTAGTCTGATCTTCCTGCCTGTTCCATGTCATTTTACTATCAACTGTAACAGCTGATAACTTTGTTTTGGTCACTTGTTCAATAACTGCTTGCCCCATAGTGAGGGCGTGATTTTCAGAATCAGAATCAGAATCAGTTTTATTGCCAAGTAGGTTTTCACATACAAGGAGTTTTACTTGGTATGTTGGTGCATAACATATAAACATAAAATATAAGAAAATATGAAAGCAGGCACTGCAAGACAGAATCATAAATTAAATTAAAAAAATAAAATAAAATAAAATAGGCAAAAAATATTATAAAATAAAGATAGAGACAATATGTCCAATATGGCTGTTATTTAAATGAGATAACTGTACAGTTTCCTGGCATAGGTTCCTGAGTCCAGGTGCTGGAGGATGAAGTGGAGGGCCATGTTTACTGAATCGTCTACAAACCTGTTGGCTCTGTAGGCGAACTGCAGGGGGTCCAGTAGTGGGTCTGTGATGTTTTTGAGGTGTGACAGCACAAGGTACTCAAAAGACTTCATTAGTACAGAAGGCAAAGCGACAGGTCTGTAGTCATTAAATCCTGTGGTCCTTGTTTTTTGAGGATGGGGATGATGGTGGAAGACTTGAAGCAGGCTGGTACATGGTATGTCTCCAGTGAGGCATTGAAGATGTCCCTGAATACCGGAGACAGCTGGTCAGCACAGTGCTTCAGGGTGGATAGAGAGATGGAGAGTCTGGTCCTGCTGCTTTGCCGGGGTTCTGTCTCTTAAAGATCCTGTTAACGTCTCTCTCCAGGATGGAGAGGGACGTCACTGTGGTGTGGGAGGACGGAGCCTCTGAGGTGAGAAGATTGTTTTGAAGCAAACACCTAACAAGTCGTCTTTTCTACATTAACAACTCATTTGTTTACAGATACCCATTCTTTAACTCGTTTCACTTCCTCATTTAAGACCTTTTGTAGTTCTCCAGATGTGGGCTGATGTGTATATTGTTGAATCACCTGCATACATTGCAGTGCTGACATTATTCAACATTAATTTTTCTAAACTCAAATGAATAATATGACAAATAGGCAGAGCAACCATTTCACATCAAGATGATCCACCCCAATGCCGTCTCCTTACAGGCTACTAATGTTTGTCTATTATACTAATAATTACTTTTTCAAATTGAAACTTATTTAAATTTACATGACTTATTTTTTATTATTTTGGTATTATTCAGTTTCATAACTGGATTCATAAATTCACATAAACTCTGAATTTTAGTGCAAAAAACTTAAATAATGAACAATTTCTGTTGATTTAGTGAGAAATGTTCCATCAGCGTCCAAGAAGGATGGCGTTGTCTCAGCTTTCCTATCCAATAATTCATGAAATATATTCCATATTTTTTCACTGTCTGAACTGGCATTTCTAATTCTATCTTAATGACACTTTTATTTTTATTTTTATTCATTTGGTTACAGCATTTCATTTCTTTCTCAGATGGATCACCTGATTTGATTGCTCCCGCCTTAGCTTGCTTTCTTTGTGCCACGTAGTCTTTAAGTTCTTTATCCAGCCAGGGAGCCACAACAACTCTCACTGTCTGCTTTCTTACCGGGGCAAGTTTATCAATAACTGGTACTAATAACTTATTAGAAGCTTTTAATGCCTTCCTCAATTAGAACTGCAGACCAATCAATATTTGGTTCTTCATCATAATACCTGCTGGCACTGAAATGTTTAAAAGTTCTTTTAGTTTTACTTTCAGCCCAACTTTTAGAACTTTATTAAATTATGATGGCTACATCCTGGTGGCATTTGTGATGGCCCCTGTGGTGTCATCTAGGGGTTGGTATCTGTTAACCTGTGCCTCTCCCTTGCAGGTGACTAATTGGGGTAATTCTAATTAGGGTAACACTTTTGAACATAAGTGACATTTGTGAAAATGAGATCAATACAGGTTGATGTTTCTGAGCCATCAGTTTTCAACATATTCTTGTTGGCTTTAAATGACTTGTGACAAATTACATCCATCTGCAGGAGAACACAACTTATTTTTAAGTGAACGACACTTTGCATTCTAATCAATATTTAAGTCACCTGAAAAATAAATCTCATTATTCATGTTACACACTCTGTCTAGCTTTTCACATGTTTGGTCCAGATACATCACTGTTGCATTCGGTGGCCTACAACAGTAGCCAATAAGCACTGGCTTTAAATAAGGTGACTGAACTTGTACAGATAACCAGATAACTTGTATTTCTTTACTTTTAAGATCCTCCCTTACTTTAACTGTTATTTGCTCTGAACATCAACTCATTTCTGTCTTGTCTGTAAATATTATACCTGCTATATTCAGTAGAGAACTGTCTATTGTTGAGTCTGAATGCGTTTCTCATATTGCCAGCATATGTAAGTTCCCTTCTGTAAGAATTTCTGACATATCCTGTATTTTGTTCTTCAAACTACAAAAATTTAAATGAGTTGTTCTCAGTCCCTTTTTTGGTAATATGGAGTTCCTGAACATCCTCAGTTCTCCTTTACTAACAGAAATGATGATGTAACATCACTTTCTGATCGCTAACAACAGAACAAACACCTCAACACATACAGACACAGATACACACATAAGACAACAAGCATACTTCCACACAAACACACACATTTCACTCCCATCTCCAAGTCACACATAACCTGTAGCTGAAACTGTTCTTCTTACCTTCTCTGTGGCTCCTAAATCATGAGCTTCTAATGAGGAAACTTTACATCACTATCAGCCTAAACTGATCTCTCATCAGCACAACAGTTGTTTCAAAGTAATAAGGTGCAGATCTACTTCAACAAGAACAGGAAACAAGACTGCACATTTCTGAACTTCATGTAGTCCTTTCATTCGGTTCATCTCCTTATTCATGCAGTCCACTTCAGTTACCTGTCGTCAGGTGCGAGTTCAATCCATTTCTTCTGTTCCGTGCAGTCAGCCGTGATCCTTTACCTGTTGACTGGCAGCGCTGGTCCAATCGCCTCTTTAAAAGAAATCACTGCCGTTAGATGATCCGTGAACTTCCTGGTCTCTTCCTTAAAGGTTCTTGTCAGTGTAGCTGGATGAATCATCCCATTTCACACCTGCGCTCCTCAGACTTCCTCTTACTTCACCAAATCTGGCTCTTGTTTTAGCCACAATCGACGTCATGTCTGAAAAAATCTGTAGTTTCATTCCATGAACCTCCATCACACCCTCCTTTTTGGAAATCCTTCCAATGTCCTCTTTTACCAAATACAGTATCTTTGCATCCTCAAAGTCACTGCCCTGTTTCCCGAAGTCATCACAGGTCCACCTCTGTGAGCGTTGTCCAACTCTGGTTCCACCTGGAGTTTGTCTTCAAACAGCTCCTTAAACAGTGAAGACATGTCACTTGTAGGATTTCCTTTTTCAATCTCTTTGAGGCCAAACACTCAAAGATGATATTCTTTCTGCTTTCCAGCCGCTCGGCCTTTCCCTTCAGTTCAGTGCTCTCTCATTCACTGCTTCCAGTTCAGTAATGCAACCGTTCATGTTGCACAATGCTCCTTTACACGCAGATATATCTTCTTTGAGGGCATTTTAGCTGCACCTGCAGTTTGTCTATCTGTCTAATTACAGTGTGAATCAGAGAAGGGACTCTTTACCTGTCATGTCCACGGCAGCAAGACTGACACTCATCTATCCTTGTTCTTGTCTTCCTTGGCAGCAATCATTGAAATATCAGTTGAAGACATCTCTCCCTGACCTTCTTCAGTAATCAATACCAAATCATTATTGGAGCCACATTTCAAACAACTTTTGTTGGAGTGTGGCGTTCTCACGGCGTCTTCAGCTTTGATGCATGCGCCTCAGTTTGACAACAAAGCTCACAGATTTCACTGTGAGTCAGTAAGAGGTCAGCACATCTACGCCCCATCTTCACCTGCCGCCCGGCTGACGCTGCACTCGACCCCAGTGCCTGTCCCTGAGGGTGGGGAGGGGGCACAGGGTAGCGGCACCATGTTGTTTGGGGGTCTGGCCCCTCACCTGGGACCAGTGTGCCTTGGGAGACCCCACCAGAAGCTACTGACCCCAACAACACAGCTCCAAGGGTCACAGGGACACACAACCCCCTCAACCACAATGAGGAGGTCTATTTTACCCTTACTGCTGAACAAGAACTCGAGATACTCGGAGAAGCCACTCCCTCCAAACCTTCTCTGAAAAACAGTGGGTTGCTCCCTCCAGGTTGGGAGGGAGTTGCTGTCCCAAGTGAAGGAGTTCGGGTAAAATGGATCATGAGATCATCAGGGCCCAGTTGTTCAAAGAATTTAATCTGAATCAAAATGGTCTGGATTTGGAAATCAGCTGATCCATCTTACTTTTGTGCTGATTTTTCAAAGCAACATCAGATTGGATCACCCTGATCCAGATACCAGCTTTTCAAGGTTACCAAATCCGGATTAGCAGTGCTCTAAATGGGACTACATATCACAATGCAGGTGGGTAGGTAGACGGGCAGGTACGCCATCCAATCATTTCATTCGGACCAAATGAAATGATTGGACGGGCTTATTACGGTCCTGCGACAGCCTCAGATACCGGATTTTTTTCTTGTTTTTTGTCAGAGCATTTGCTTTATTGATCGCTATCAGGATGTAAAGAGAATTTCAACAAATATAACAAAAAATGCTTCTATAATAAATTGCCTACTTGAGCTTTAAACAAATCAAGTGCAAAATATAAATAAATGTATAAATACTACATGATAAAAATGTTGTATTATTTGACCAATTTAAAAGTTCTATTACATTTTGTTCCTGAAATCCACCCTGAATCCTTCCCTCTTCTGGGATCAGGATCATCCAGATTTTTTGGATCAAAGGTATCCCAAACCTACTAAAAAGTTTAGAGCAACACACACTGAAGGTTTGATCCAGATCAAAACCAAGACTGGATTACATGATCTGATCCGATTTCAGAATCCTTTTTTTCTTTTGAACACCCCATTTTCAAGATTTGAGCCAATCAGATAGCCGAAATCTGATCAGATTACTTCTGAACAACTGGGCCCTGGTGGACATCAGGATCCTCCTGGGTCCCTTCCTTTGGAGGTTTTCTGTTCCCTTCTAACTGGCAGGAGAGCCCGAGAAAGACCAAGAAAACACTGGAGAGATTATACATCTCATCTGGCCTGAGGATGCCTCGGGATCCTGCAGGAGGAGCTGGAAAACACTGCAGGGGAGACGGACGTCTGGACTACTTTATTCAGCCTGCTGCCACTGCGGGCTGGCCCCGGATAAGAAGCAGGAAATGGATGGATGGGAATGAAGTGGATAAATGATATCGTAGTTGTGTCGGTTCGTCACTTTAATATTTTCTTCATAACATTTATGTCCAGATGATCCTGATCACTACGAGACAACAACACATTCTGTACATGTTGCTGCTCATATGACACACAACAGGGATTTTATGTGTAAAACATCATCATCTTCATTTTATTCAAAAAGAGACAAAATTCAAAAATGTAAACTTTTATTTTATTAAAGAAAATAAAAACGATGAAACATACGTGAGGGTTTTTTTCAGAAAACTAAACAATAAATTTGTCACATGTTCTGCTGCTGCCGTGACATCACTTCTGACATCATCATGACATCACTCCTAACATCACTCAGACAGCCAGAGTTTGAAGGTTCGGTCATAGGAGCTGGTGGCGATCAGTTTCCCGTCAGGTGACACGTCGACGCCCATCACCTGAAAATAAAAACAGGTGTGAGACGTTAACGAACCCGAGGTGTCTCCACCAATCAGCAGCAGTGTCTGAACAGACCAATTAGAGCAGTGTTTGTACCTTCCCCTCGTGTCCGGCCAGCGTCTTCAGTGGCGTCCAGCCCGGGTGACTCCAAACCTTTGCCGTGTTGTCATATGCTCCGGTCAACAGGAAGTGACCGTCTGTGGCTACACATAAACAAACAGGAAGTGAGGTCAGAGACACAAACAGGAAACACAGACGACAAGGATGGAAAAAAGTTTTAAAAAAAGAAAAACTGAAAGATTAAAANATTAAAAAAAAAAAAGAATGAAAAAAATGAAGTGAAGACAGAAAAAGGACACAAAATAAAAGTATGAAGCAAAAACTAAATGAAAACAGAAAAGAAATTTAAAAATATATATTTTATTAACCAGAAAAGAGAAAAAAAAAACAAAGAGAAAATTCACATTTCAGATGGTGAATAACAGATGGCAGTGAGACAGAAGCACTAAAATAAAATATAATCAATAAAATAAAATGTGATAAACATAATAAAATTAAACTAAATGAAATTATTCGTTCATAAAAGTTAGAATTTCAAAGAAAAAGACAAAACAAAACAAACCAAAATCAAATGAAATAAATTGAAGGTGTTTACGTTGGAAGCGGACAGCAGACAGCAGGTTCTGGTGGGCGGGGACTGTGTACAGACACTTCCTGTTTCTCAGCTCCCAAACCTTACAGGTGTTATCACCACTTCCTGTCGCCAGGTGATACCTGAGAGAACACAGAAACACAAACACACTCAAGAATATTAAAATACTAAAACATTTAGATTTATCTTGTTACAGCACAAAAGAAATCTGCTAAAACAAACTTTGAATGAACTTCACGTAGAACCAAGAACAAACTGAGATGTTATTAATGGACAAACATGCACTTTATAAAAAACAAGGAGAGATGGAAAGTACCGCCCGTAGTCCCTAGGCAGGTAGTATCATTGCGTTTAAAGGTATGTGAAGCCTCAACAGTAAGGGAGTTTCTTATGTCTAAAATGTACAAGGTTAAATTTCAGTGTGCTACTCAGGTCTTTAAGATGCTTTTTGAAGTCACCAGTTTTGTCTTTAAGTTCGTATCTATTAGTAAAGTACATCGTTACGGTCTTTCCAACATTTAGAGTGAGACACCAGTCATTTAGCCATTTAGCTGTTCATTTCGTGGCGACTTCTGTTGCTTTTTTCCCATGGTTGTATAGCAAGGTGTCATCTGCATACTGTCTGATTCCTACATCAAACAGATGGGAGATCATTAATGTAGATACTGAGAAGCAGTGGTCCCATAATTGAGCCTGGTGGCACCATGGTGCTTTTAGGAGTGATCATTTATTGTTTATGTGCACACATGATTTAATCCAGTTTTGCGTAGTTATGGAAAGGTTGGAGGTAGCCAGTTTATTGAGTAGTATTTGATGGTTTACTTGAGCAGGTGGAGGAAGACTGCTCCCACCACCCCTCCTTTATCTTTACCCCTCCTGTTTGTCCCTGGATTTGTATACCAGGGTTATTATAGCCAGCCTGGGAAAAGTGCTCTTATTAATAGACCTGTTTATTATTTGAGTGTGATTTGATAGTTTTGCTGTAAATTTAAATTCTGTCAATTTTTATTCAGTTTCTTTCTGTTTTTCTCCTCTGTTATTTTTCATTTCTGATTGGCTGTTTGATAGAACTTGTCTCTGATTGGCTGTTTTTTAGAGTGCTCTCCTCTGATTGACTGAGCGTTAAGCGTGCTTGTCTCTGATTGGCTGACCCGTTGGGTGAGAAGTGCAGGCTGTAGATCTCCTTCAGGTGTCCCTCCAGGAAAACGACGCAGCGTCCCGTCCGAAGGTCCCACACCCTGCCGAATGCATCCAGTCCTCTGATTGGACAATAGCCGAGAGGGGCGGGGCAACAGACAGGGAGAGAGAGAGAGAGAGATGATTGGTCCACAGACAGGGGGCAGGGCCACAGAGAGACAGGAGTTATACTTCACATTTAATAAAGCCAAAACAGACAAACGACAAAATAAACAGAGAAATACATTCAAATATGTTCCTATAGTACTACTACTACTACTACTACTACTACTACTGTCAGATATTGTCAAAAGATGTTTGACAGTATCTATTAGCACAAAGTACTACAGAGTACTCTATATACAATTATTTAGGATACTACAAGAGTGTGTACTACTACTTCAGGTACTACAAGTATGTCATTCTACTTTTTACCTGAACATTCACCTGAAGGTGTGTATTATTGTGGTATTATCACTGTGAAGTACTACAACATGTGTACTATTACTTAACAGCGAGTACTAGCTAGAATACTGGCATTAACATTAACCAATATAACTGATTAATAACTAATATAAGTACAGGGCCCGATGATATCCGCGACGTGGAAAACATGGACAGAATCGCGTACTTTGATGATAAAAATGGAATCAACAGTAAAACGCGGAGTATCGTGGAATTTGCCAAAATGTGGAAGCAATTTATAAAACGCAGGGTTTTCCCGCCATTATAACTGTTTTTTTCACAGCGCCTAAACCAAATGAACAGAAAAAAACTCTGTTCTGTGAATTCGGTAAAGTTGGATCCCGGATCAAAAACTCAAAAGTGAAATGTTGCTAAAACACAAACGACGCCTCTTTCCAACTGTAGTAAGGTCGACAACGAGCTACAACCTCATTTTCATCAAAACGAGCCGTCCTCCAAGCTGGACAGATAACACTGGTCTCTACGTACAGCCGGCTGTGAGACGAGAGCGCAGGGACCGTCTAAAAACAGATATTACAGAAATATTCAATAACTTCACTCTTACACAGTTTTTCATTAAACACGCTTTCTGATGACAAAATGTGCTTAAATCGTAAAACACAGAATTCAGAAAAATTAAAACAGAAAACAATAAAAAGGATTTCAAAGGGCCCTAAAGTACCATTAACTGACACTTCAACTACTTTCTGGGCTTCCACTTGATACAATGACGCATCACCTCCTTTTACAGCTTATACTTCAACTGTGTAGTAGTAGTACTGTGTGCAGCACTGTGTGTAGTACAGGATGCAGTACTGTGTGTAGTATAGAGTGCAGTACAGGGCGCAGTACTGTGTGTAGTATAGAGTGCAGTACTGTGTGTAGTATAGAGTGCAGTACTGTGTGCAGTATAGAGTGCAGTACTGTGTGTAGTATAGAGTGCAGTACTGTGTGTAGTATAGAGTGCAGTACTGTGTGCAGTACAGGGTGCAGTACAGAGTGCAGTACTGTGTTTAGTACTGTGTGCAGTACTCGTGTGCAGTACAGGGTGCAGTACTGTGTGTATTTTACCCAGTAGCAGCCAGTGAGCCATCAGGGTGAAAGTGAAGGTCGTGGACTCCTTTACTGTGACCTTCCTGATGGAGGATTTCCTCCTGAACCTCCAGATCCCACAGACGCCACGAGTTATCATAACTACAGACAGACAGACAGACAGATAAATACTCTGTGTGTGTATTAGTACACAGGAACACAGTGGTGGCTGGACACCAGCCTACCTGGTTGTTCCCAGAAACCTTCCAGAAGGATGCCAGGACACTCGAGACACTCGCTCACTGTGACCCTCGATGTCTGCCACCGGCTCGTCACTACGGCAACCAGAGAGAGAGAGAGAGAGAGAGAGAGAGAGAGAGAGAGGAATGATCATATAAAAAGCATTTAGAGAATTATTATTTAGTTCTTCAGATCCTCATCTCCTTGCCTCCTTGTCTCCTCCCTCCTCATCTCCTACCTCTCTAGGTTCCACAGCTTCACAGACCCGTCAGCAGCACACGAGGCCAAGCTGACGTCTGACTGGTCGAGAGAGACTCCGGCCTGCGGGCGGAAGACGACTGCGCCCACGTTGGTGTTGTGTCCTTCAGCCAATCAGAGAACAAGGGCAGAGAGGGGGCAGAGTCTCAGTTTAAAATGACAAAATATTTATAAAGAAATTCTTTGCTATATTTTGTCTGTATTGACAATCATCAGTCGTCTGTTTTAATCTTTAAATATCGCGTTTCATCTCGTTTTTAGAAAGTCAAACTTTACATTTGGGAGAACTGACTTTTAAAATTTTAAACATATCTTAATTTTAATATTTTATAAATACTGGGAAAAAAAGTAATTTAGGACACAAAAAACTGAAGTAAAATTAAATATTTAACTTAAATTTATAAAAATCTATAATCTGTCACAAATTTGGAACCAAACGAAACAAACTCGAAAATGAATGAAAAATAGCTGCTCAAAGCATGAAAAAAATGAACATTAATGTTGAAACATGAGAATAAAACAACAAATGAAAATATTAAACCAACAGATAATTACACAAATGTACTTCATGTCATTAGAATATTATCATGTCATTATTATAATTTATATTTTTCACATTTTGTAAAGTTGCAGCTTTATGCTCACTCAACATCCCATAATGACAAAGAGGAAGAAAAGACTGAAGTGTTGACAGAAGTATTCAGACCCTGGACTCAGCCTCCAGTCCTGGATTTGGGGATTTTCTGCCGTTCTTGTCTGCAGATCCTCTCCAGCTCTGTCAGGTTGGATGGGGACCGCTGGTGGACATTTACAGGTCTCTCCAGAGATGTTCGATCGGGTTCAAGTCCGGCATCTGGCTGGGCCCCTCAAGGACATTCTCAGTCGTCCTGTGCTGAGGGCCATTGTCCTGTTGGAAGCTGAACCTCCGGCCCAGTCTGAGGTCCTGAGTGCTCTTGAACAGGTTTTCATTATCTCTCTACTTTGCACTGTTCTGTTTTCCCCCATGCTGCACTGTTGAGATGGTGGTGCACAGGTGATGAGCGGTGCCTGGTTTCATCAGACCACAGAATCTTGTTTCTCACAGCCTGGGAGTCATTTAGGTCCTTTAGGAGGAGAGGCTCCGTCTCTCTGCCATAAAGACCAGATGGGTGGAGTGCTGCAGTGATGGATGTCCTTCAGGAAGGATCTCAGGAGCTCAGCCGGAGTGACCACAGGATTCTTGGTCTACTCTCTTGGTCCTTCCCTCCTGACTGCTCTAAGAAGAGTCCTGGTGGTTCCCTGTAAGACTTATGGAGGCCGCTGTGGTCCTGTTCCACGACACAGTCTTTGAGCTCTGCATCGTCAGCTGTGAGACCTTATATAGACAGGGGTCCGGATCAAGTCCAATCAGTTCGATTGACGACGAGTGGACTCCAGTCAAAGTGTCGAAACATCTCAAAGGTGATCAAGAGAAAAGGGAGGCGAGTGTCTGAATACTTCTGTCATTTCTAAACTTCTGTTTTCTTCTTTGTTTTTCTATAATCTGGTGTTTAATCAATACATGTATTGATTATTCAATATTATTATTATTATATTACGATGGAATCAACAACTGATAATGATGATTGAAAATGTATCATATATGTATTAAAACCTTTATAAACACAAAAACACAGAGACAATGATGTGTTAAAATTAAAATGTTAATCATAGACATGTGAAGCTCCGCCCACCTCTGAGTGTACGAATCAGGTTGCAGTCTGGGACGGACCACAGCTTACACAGACCACTCCTGTGGGGGGGGNGGGGGGGGGGGGGGGGGGGGGGGGGGGGGCATTAGCATGTTAGCATCAGCATGTGTGTGAGCTGCTAGCAGAAATCTAAAAACTAATTGAATTCTGTAGCTGAGTCATGCTATGCTAACTCCCTGTGTGCTAATGCTAACACTGCAGGGGGCGGGGCTTGGTACCAGGAGGCGGTGGCCAGCATCTTGGAGTCGGGGCTGAAGTGGCAGAAGCTGATTGGTCGATCATCACCGATCTGACTGCAGAAGTTGTTGAGATTCTGAAGAAGAANCCTCACACGTTCTGTCCTCACACGTTCTGTCCTCACACGTTCTGTCCTCACACGTTCTGTCCTTGATTGAAACAACTGAATGAACGGATGACTGATATAATATCAGACTCTTCAACATCTTTTTGATGAGGAGAACAGTTGGAAGCTGCTGCAGAAGGTTTACATGCAACACATTCTGGTGTTCTGAACGCTTCGTGTCTTCAGAGCGTTTGTTGGTTTGGACTTTTCTCTTTTATTGGAAACTTTAGTGCTCATAATGTTTCCTCTCTCTGTCAGAACTTTTTACAGATGACAAAAAGCATCTGGTAATAAATTATTCTGCTGGGAAAATATTATTTACGCATGTAGATTTTTAAAATCTCCTGTTTTCAAAGCACATAAAAAGGCCGTCTTTTTTAAAATCTTTGATATATTAATCATAAAAGTTCATTAAAACTAAGTAATCACTTTTCTCACACTTTATCTTATGTTGTTTTATGTATTTGCTATTTTCTTATTAATCATATAATTTACTATATTGATTTGATTGATATTTTTGGCCATCCTGTTGTCAGTTGTATCATAATCAGTAAATATTAGTTTGTATTTAATGATTAAAAAAATAAATGAATCATTTTGGTCTCGTCTCACCCTCAGGCTCTTGTGTAGCTCCTGTTGCCGGATCGTCCTGGTTGCCTCGACAACATCCCTCTGAGCGCGTGCAGCCTCTAGACGCCTCATCGCCCTGATGGACCAATCACAGCAGGAGCTCGTGAGTCACAGCCAATCAGATTCCTCCGATATTTAAGACTTTTGTCATGTTTGTCTCTCCACATCTGTTCTCTGGGTCTCTCGCCCACTGAATCTCTCTCTCCTTTCACAAAATGTAAAAACTTTAACAGCAGTGTGTTCAGTGGACAGTAACAGACTGAAGGAGGCTCGTCCTCCTCTGGCCCTGATTGGTCGGTTTGTTGCAGACTCACCGGGGCAGAGAGTATTTGGCCAACCAGAGCCGGGCGTCCTTCAGGGAGGCGGAGCCTTCGTGGTACCATGTCTGCTGGCACTGTGATTGGTCAGGAAGAAACCACAGAGTGGATTATTTTCTATATTTCACATTTTATAATATATATAATGTTTAGTGTGTGTGTGTGTGTGTGTGTTGACTGTGTGTGTGTGTGTGTGAGTGTGTGTGTGTTGACTGTGTGTGTGTGTGTGTGAGTGTGTGTGTGT
>NTHP01001022.1:46159-58341 GCA_003416845.1 Oplegnathus fasciatus | reverse complement strand
GTATGGCAGCTGCACCGCCCTCAACCGTAAGGCTCTACAGAGGGTGGTGAAAACTGCTCAGCACATCACCGGGACGGTGCTGTCGTCCATAGAGGACCTCTACAGCGGTGTAGGAAGAAGGCCAACAGGATCATTCAAGACCACAACCACCCCAGCCACAAACTGTTCTGCTGTTCTGCCGTCCGACAGACGGTACCCCACCACCGGGGTCAGGGACAGCTTCATCCCTCAGGCCATGTTGAACTCTTGAGCTCACAAGCTCATTACTGTCACTTCACTTCACTTACACCTTATTAATACTGATGTCACGTTATCCCACTGCTATACTTACTGGTTACTACCTGCTTACCTGTTTACATCTCCATTTATATTGTTTACATCTTCGTTTATATGGTGTATGTCTCTGTTTATATTGTTATATAAACGGTAGTATATTTTTATTCTACCGTTTATACCTGCATTTTATCACTTTTGCACACCTGCCTCAACAGTGTTATATATCTATTTGTATATATTTGTATTTATTTCTATTCTATTTTATATTTATATATATATATATATATACACATATATATATTTGATATTTGATATCTTTTATTTTATTTACTATATATTGTGTTCTTATATTTTGAACTTTTGCACCTCGCACTTTTGCATCTTATGTCTCAAGTTTCCTTTACTTGTGTGATTTTCCGTATACATCTTTTGAGCATTGTTGGAGGGGCCTGAGATTTAAGAATTTCGTTGCCAACGACTGCTTCCATGTAAAGGTTGTGCATATGACAATAAAGATCTTGAATCTTGAATCTTAATTTAAGAGTTTCAGTGACACACAAGTAGACTAACATCCTGTACAGCTGCATCAGTCCCATCCACACTTGTCACCATTTTTCACAGATGTGTCTCGGTAGCTAGCTAGCTCTGTATGAAGATGATGTCTCCATTCATAAACATGGCTGAAAGGCTGTAATTGGCTTCAGTTGCTTGTTTCTCTAACCAGGGAAACAGCTGTGAATGAGAACAACATGTTTGAATCACTTAACAAAATCAGAGATGGTCTGCAACCAGGTTAATGTAGAGCAGCACAGTTGGTGATGATTCTCAGCGGGTCCGGTACTGTGGGCAACACATATTTTAGCATCTAATTTCATGTTAAACATTCCCTCTTTATGTCTGTCATAGTACAGCGCTGCTCTGATGACACGTCGCTAGCAGCTGTACTATTTTCTAATTGTTTAGAAAATATTCCACAAAGACGTCCTCTAACACGACTGACGCTGCTAAATGTTTTACATTTTCGTCTGCTGATTTCTGACAGTAACTCTGCAGTGTTAAAGTCCTCTTTTTACTCTTTTGGTAACATTTTTGTAAATGAAACTTCCAACTCCAACTACTCTTATGAGTAAACCAAAGAAAAAAAGAGAATTTTAGGATAAGAATATGAAACATGCTTTACCATACAGGTTTTATTTCTTTAACTTTTCTAAAATGCAGAAACGTGGTAATAATTTTTTCAGTCTATATTCTTCAGAAAATTGCATATCTACAATGGTGCTGGATAGTAAAATTGAAACACCCTCAAGGCTAACGAAACAAAAAAATGTTTTATCTTGGTTCTAATATAAAGCTGCTCAAATGTATTGTTCCAAATAGTTCCAGATATTCATTTATCTTAAAATATAGACAGAAAACCTGAGAAACACGTTTCAGCTTTTCAGAAAGAAGTGAGCATCTAGTGGCCATTAGTGATGTTGCACTTTAAGGCACTGGGCTGAATGTTTGGCCGTGTTGGTGGAAAACTGTTGACTGTAAAACACACACCCTAAAAACAAAAACACTGCATTACATTAAATAAACATCATGGCTAAACATGCTCTACAAACCACTTTTCAAAAACATGGACACACAAAGTGCTGTTGTCACGGTAACAAGGGAAGTACATGTACACACTGCTGTTAACAAAGCTGAGAGGACGAGTGTGTTTCTGTGTATAGAGGTCAGATAACATTAGAGTGGGTTTTGACAGTTTAGCTAACACACTCATTCACACGCACTTACACTCAAGGTTGGTGAATCATAGCTTCACGTGTATGTAAAAAAACAACTACACACATGTAAATAGATATATAGTTTGTGTAAATAAACACAAGAAATCACCAACATGCACATAAACAACAACATCTAAACAAACTGACACACTTCAACACACAAACAAACACAAAGCAACTGGGTTGGGTATTGGCAGGATATTCGATGCATTTAGGAATAACTTTCCTTCTTCTTCTTCTCTTTCTGACAATAAGAGCATCTCACTTCCCTCATTTCCTGTCAAAGAAGGATATTTGGGTGCAGCCTAAGACAGAGGGGGAGATCAGTTAGAAACAGGGAGGCAAGCTACAAAAGTTTGACAGCAATAGCTACAACAACGTTTACAACAACTTAACCAACAACAGATAGAAAAATAACAAGAGCGACTAAAACATAACTAATAAACAATAACGTCAACAATAACCAGCACCATCAATACACATAACACAATCATTGTTTAGTTCCAACCAGCGTGGCATCCCTCAAGGCTCAGCACTGGTTCCAGTACTTTTCTCTAAACACTCCCATTTGGCGGCCTAATTCACTTCTTTGGCAAAACTTTTCCCTCTATGCAGATGACACACAACTCTTATGTTACCATCAAGCCACAACATAGATTACTCATTTAGCCCTTTAACACTGCAGGAACATTTCTACAACCCAAGAACCTTTTTAGGAACACAGGAGCTTTATCAGTGTTTTAATCTGTGGACCCAGGGGTCTAAATTTTGCTCCTGGACTGCAGTTCGTGCCCCCCAAAAATGTCTTGCTCTCATGATAGTACTTTCTAATGGCCCAAGAATTATTGGGGTGACATTTGCACCACTAAACATCAATGATTGGTCAAACACAAGGCTCATAGCTGCTTCAACTTGTTCAACTTGTGTTCAGCATTCATACACACAGTAGTATTGTACACTGATGTTTAAACAAATTCGTAAAATAGACTTTTCAACTATACTAAAAAAGACTTTGAAAGAGATTGAGATTGATTGATTGAGAGGGAGCAACTTAACTTTAACTAGTTATGTTAATGTGGTTACTTACTAAAGCAGGAAAATGTCACATTTCTGACACATTTCTGTAGGTTTCCTTTCTAACACCCAATCAAACAACCATCACACAACACAGTTAACTACAAAGAAAAACATCACGACTCTGTTGTTGATTCATTTCATGACAAATTTGCTTATCAAAAAAAAGCTTCCCATTATCGTTGTATTCTTTATAATTATCACAGCTCTTCTCTTGTGTTGGAAATGGAAACAGGAACTTTTATTTTTGTGTGCAGTGGATGACAGTGATGACAGTCACTTCTAGTTTCATTTCAAACTAATTATATTTGATAATTCTTTAAGAGGAAATAAAAGGGGAATATTGAAGTTTATGACATACTCATTAGATAACAAAAGTGCAATGAAAGAATAAAGACTTAGGAGTGAAGTCATCTTTGTGATTAAACTTAAACTGAGCTCCAGATATGGAATTACATAGTTTTCTATATACTGAAATAAATTTACATCCTCTTCCACTGATGAGACTTTTGCAAAACACATCAGATAACATCAAATATTTCTGTTTGTCTCAGTTCATTAAAAGATGACATTTTAGTGATTAAACGTTTTACTTGTACATGTGTGTGTCATGTTAAACACAATTATCCCCATCTTATGATTGTTTGCCGTGAGATGTCATATTTTATGTAGAGAATGTTCAGTCTCATTCTTTTGTTGTCAAAGAAACCAGAGTAAAAATAGCATTAGGTAATTATTTTTTGTATCATTCTGATATTTCTGTTACAGGTCACGTTTCTTTTAAAAACAGACGTGTGTTTTAAATGAAGGGGAAATTAAACTCGGTAACTACATGAGTGATACCTAATATTTAGTTGGCGAAGTGGATTCTGGGTAATGCTGTGTTAGGCTCAGTGAAATGTATTTAACCTGCCTGTTAACCTCTGGAAGACAGTAAAACTGTGATGGTATAAAGACGTGGATAATGAACATTTAAATAGATTAACTCACGTGTAAGTGTAACTCAATGAAAAGAACCAAAAAGGGATCAAAATGTGAAAAATTGTTTTTACAACATTTCTTCATCCTTGATTAATGGATTGAACAGGAATGTTTGGCTGCTGTGACCTCTGAACTTTGACCTCTTTAGTAACGTTGCATGTGGAGGTGGAATGTAATCACGACTTTATAGGTTTTATATTCTACTTCTGCCTTTTATTTAATCTCTGTATGCTACGTCTCAGGCACATTGTACAAAAACATTCATTTTCATATTATGTAAATCATACACAATGATGATCTCAGTCCTATTATTTTTTTACTTAAACAGTTTATTGAGGACATACATTATTGGATGAGTCATACTTTTTTTTACCGGTTTACATTCAATAACAGTATTTTTTTAACGCCAACATTTTTCTCATTTTTTTTCTTACTTTCCACAGTATTTGCACTACAGCATGGCTAAAGCTGAGAAAAATCACCATGATAATGGTGAATAAAAAAACAAACATTGTTTGCTTGTAAGAGAGTTGTAAAATCTTGTCTGTGAGTATCAAAAACCTCTGTGTACTGTTTGGGCGTCTAATAAGCCTTTGAACTCATAGACTTCTTGGATCATGTTCATTGCCTAACTGTGTAACAACACAGTACCACCAATGCAGCCCCTTGGGTTGTTTTTAAAGCAGG
Source organism: Oplegnathus fasciatus (assembly GCA_003416845.1). Taxonomy (NCBI): domain Eukaryota; kingdom Metazoa; phylum Chordata; class Actinopteri; order Centrarchiformes; family Oplegnathidae; genus Oplegnathus; species Oplegnathus fasciatus. The sequence goes on along the minus strand of NTHP01001022.1, from coordinate 53,551 downwards.
CATGTCCACTGCCAACGTTGAGTGCCAAAGTTATGTAGTGACGGAGAAGTGATGTAGTACATGAGGGCGTGTTGCACATCTGACCTTTATGGAGTGCTGAGTTTGTGCTCCACGTAACCATACGTAGTTGCCATGTTTAGATTTTGTAGAAAGACATAATTGTAAATATGTTGCAATGAATGTTATGAACGTTAACTGTCATTGAACATAATCTGGGGTTTTGCAGAGTCGTCCAATATTAATGTTTGATTGTGGCGACAAGGTTAAGAACATTGACTTTTCCACAGTGTACGTGTTATAAAAATAAAGCATGCCTTGTTTTGCCTTGCTTGTACAAGACTACAAGAGGAAAGGTCTAAAGGATCATCCTCATGGGAGCAGGAATGGGATCAGGAAGTTTAATGGCAATCTGCACATTTAGATTTTGATTTATTTTGTGTATAAGTACAAATTTTGGGCATGGTGGCGCTAAAGGAAAAGCAAAAGCTCCTCTGCAGAGCATGAATATCCAGATTAAACCAGAAGGTGTTGAAATATCTTACTGTGAACCAAAGTGTTGAATGAAGCAGTATCATCATCCTATCAGAAATGCACTGTCACATGTTGTTGTCATAGCAACGGTAAACATGCCACCCCATTCCCCCACACTTTTAAGTGATTTCTCTGTTTTTGTACCGCCAGCATGCACGAAAACTAAAACTTTGTATAATAAATAAAACTCTCCTGCCTCCCTCTTCTTGCTGCCTCAGGTGACTCCCAGCCCATCTGTCTCCTCTCCACAGGGAGAGTGAGGGGGGAGGAGGGGGGAGGAGGGAGGACGTAAATTAACAAGTTGCCACATGTTTCCAGGCTGTGAGGTGAAAGTGGCTCTGCTGCTTTTAATTACACCTGGACGTCACTCCCAAAGTCTCACTGTAGCCAATGGTGAGAGAGAGAGAGAGAGAGAAAGAGAGAGAGACCTTCACTTTCCCTCATACATCTGTTATTTTTAATGACTGACTCTTATAAAAAGAAAAAAAAGAAACGTATGAATCTGCAGCTCTGTCTCCTAAAAAAAAATGTTAATATAGAACTAATGTGGGACATGTGATTCTCAACATGAGGAAAGGAAATGTTGATATTGAAGGTAATCCAATATATGTCATTTGTTTCCTTCACTATGGCTGCAAGGAACAATTATTTTCATTTGGGGCATTTTTAGCATTTAGCTCAAAGCAGAAGTACATCCTCACAGAGCTGCAGACTCTTAGTCTGCGGTAAAGCTTACACAGCTCCGACTGTGTTTTGAGTCTTTGTATTCTACGTTTTATTGTTATTTATTGTACTTTTATTGGCGCAGTAAAGCACTTCATAACTTCATAATCTATAAATAAATGTCATCTCAGTTTTTAATCTCTCTCCTAGTTTTTCTTTCTTTTCTCATCTCACTCGATGCTCTCTCCATTTCATCCTGCCTCCTCTCTCTCTTTCCACTTCTCTTTTCTTTCCATCTCTTCCTCACTCTTCCACTCCCTCTGGTGTAATTGGCCTCAGTGTGTTTTTCTGGTCGTATGCTACATTAATTATCACAGCAATCAGACCAGGGACAATATGGCTTTATTTGTTCCTGCGGGAGTGTGTGTGTGTGTGTGTGTGTGCAGACAGGTGATATTCACATGCATGTTGGATACAGCTGAGCACTTTTATGGCTCATTATAAGCTCTAACAAGGCTTCAGTAGCTGTATGTGTGGAGCCCGCCGGGAGCTGCTGTGAACACCTTCTCTCACAGGGCAGCTAAAAATACACACCGAAAACACACAATAAAACACACACCAATAAAGAAAACAATTACAGTGAGTCAGTCTGTGTGCTCGCTGGATGTCACAAGTCTGCAAACAGTTCTCAAATTTTCTTTTGTTTTCTTTCTGTGACGCCTCAAACTCCTCAGAGTCTCTGAACAATGAACATTAACTTTAGCTTTACTTCTTATGTTGCTACAAATATAAAACGTAACCTGTTTAATCACATACAGACTACACCTGAGAGCACACCTGTCTGTGATGTCACTCTTGAAGGTGACATTTTGAAGCCGGAGGTTTTGGTTTGCTGCCAGTGTTGTCTCATTTGGCCAATGAAGAAGGAGTCTGGGAGGAGCTGTGACATCTCAATACGTGGGTAAATAAAAACAACAACACTCTGTGGCCAAAAGTATGTAGACACCCAAACATTACAGCCATATGTGACAGGGTAACATGTGATTGTGACATCATGTTCATTAATGTGCTGCTCCAACAGCCTCCACTCTTCTAGTTTCAGTCTTTCCTCCACATGTTGAACCTGCTGCGGGGATTTGCTCCCATTCAGACACCAGAGCATCAGTGAGGTCCAACTCTGATGTTCGTGATCGGGTCTGGATCACAGTTGGAGGTTCGGCTCATCCCAAAAATGTTGGATGGGGCTGAAGTCAGGACTCTGTGCAGACCATGTCAAGTTCTTCGACACCAAACTGGGATGAACACTGCGACAGGAAAGAGACAAACACGAACTGTTGACACAAAGATGGAAGAACACAGTTTATTTAAAAGTGTCACTGTTGCAGAATTGAAGTAAATGTAAAGTAAACAGGGTCTGGGTTGGGCACATTATTCACATTATTCCTCCAAACCAATGACAATATATGACATTTGTCAGTGCCTGTTGCAAATCACTGTTTTCTGTGAAATAAAAGTTTTCTGATCTGAGACCTCTATGGTTAAGGTTTCTTTAGGTCTGCTGCAGGATACATCAGCCGCTACTAGCATAACACACCCCATTCTCTGACTAACCTGACAGCTGTTGAGCATTGTGGGTAATGTAGGCACCAGGTTTTGGAATAAAAAAGGCAATATTTCTGGTTCTGCTGCGTCGATTTTGATCCCTTTCTTGTTGAACTGTCCATCGTGAGTCCGACAGTGTTGCAGTGTGACACCAAATCTGTGAAGTACTCTTCAGGTTAAGAAACGAGCGCGGTGATGCTTTAAAGAAACCAACACTGACTGTCGACAGGAAGCTGGAAACAAACACGTCAAAGTCCGTCACACTGTTTCCTCTTTAAACTCCGGATGGAGTCACAGTTCCTGCAGCAGCTAGAGGGCGCTGTCACTTCAACATGTGAAACTGATACTGTCGTTTTTCTTGCATGGACAGTTTCCGGAGAATACTGATGATTCAACTCATGTTGTACAAACACAATTCACACACACACACACACACACACACACACAGTCTTACTCACATACACACACTCCAACACCTGTGCTAATGAAGCCGAGCTGCAGCACACACCGTCCTTGAGTCTGTCAATCAACTACATACTAATGGGTCTCTACACACACACACACACACACACACACATCCTCAGTATGACACGTGCAAACACTCAATAACACACACACACACTCTCACAGCTGTACCTTCCTTTTGAGAGGAGGATTTCATTGAAAAGGCTGTAATCTGCCCACACAGACTCTCAACCAGCAGGATAATAAGAGAGAGGGAGGGAGGGGGGGAGGGGGGGAGAGAGAGGATGCATTTTAACAAAATAGTAGATATAAAATGAAAACATGTAGAGAAACAGATAAAGAGAAGAGATATAAAGAGAAGGAGGGAGACAGATGGATGTCAGAGTTACACCTCATGTTAGACGCTGTTCATGGCGGCCGTTCAGTGTATTTACATTCTGTAATTGCTTCCCTATTGAGCATTTTTCATTACTGCCAGAGTCCCCGTTATGCTGGGAACAGACTTGAAGGTATTTGGAAGACTAGACAGCCCACTCATAACGACTATTTCCACCGACATACACTGATTCTGTAGTCTTGACAGACATAAAGCAGCAGACATTGATCGATTGAGAAGACCCAGAGACACTTGACGATGCAGCACGTGTCCCCGTACCAAAACTGAAGAGGATACTCATCAATAAGACTTTGTGTAGAAAAGGGAAAGAAACAAAAGAAAAGAGGACGGATGAAATGATGGCTGGAGCAAATCTAAACAACAAAATCAATATTTAACTAACTTCCAGCTGTGATCTCTACTGTCTAAAAACTTCCACCTGTACTTCTGCTGCAGTTATTACAGACATGTGAACTGAACACAGACAGTCAAGGACTCGTCTCTTGTGTTGAGCTGCAACATTTAGCCTGTGATGGTGTGCGGGCTTGTGGGAAATGGTGTTTGTTAAAGGCCGCTAACACAAACATTGAAAGAACAACATATTAGATCTGCACCCGGGTTGGAGTAGCCACATTGGCTATTAACACCCAGGTGCATATAGCATGTGCAGATGCTATTAGCACCCGGGTGTCCGTATCCAACAATGCTACTTACACCCGGGTTGGAATAGCCAATGTGGCTATATCTGTAAATAGTATGGCAGAGACAAGCATCCAGGTGTCTACAGCCAACAATGCTATTTGCACCTATTTGGTTAACGTTTTAAATGTGTCTGTTTTAACCCAAACTATGATCTTTTCCTAAACCTAACCAAACTACGACTGAAAACTGAAAATGAAAAAAAAATTAAAATAATAAGTCAAACTTCACCCCCCACAGGATGCAAACACCAGTTTCCTGGGTTAAAGTCCTGTATCTGATCCAGTCAACCACCATACCATCCTTCACTTCTGGACTTAGTCGCTCTTTATATTACATCATCTGTCTTCCTAAAGCAGAAAGACCTGAAGACTGAACGAGGGGAAGTGGAACTACTGGTGAAACGCAGCCAGCTAAGCCAGCCAAGCCTCGGTCTCCCACAAACAGCTGCAGACTTGCAGACGGGCACGCGGTTCCATTCATAACGTTGCTACAACTGAGGGTCCGCGTCGGACTGGCAGACTGTAACCATGGCCGGTAGCTACCTTGCTAAGTAGCGGCTGGCTTGTGTTGATTGTTGTTGTCTTGTATTCTTTGAAAGACGAGTGAATGAGAGGAAGGGGAGCCGGGGGCAAACCCACGTATACCTGCCGTGTGCCTATTCGTACCCGGGTGCAAACAGACACTTAATTCCCGTCCTTATCTAAACACATGGAATGAACAACACAAGTCACTGTTCAGTCAGGTTCTGTTCCAAAGCTGTATGTTTAGCTGTTACAGATGTCAGTGGGATTATAAATGAGGTTTTCTTACATCTGGGACAGAAGCTGGAAGTTTGGCACTCTGTCCCGGTTAGGAAGAGGTTGTNTATTTACATATAAGTATTAAATCACAAATTGTCCTTTTTACGTTCCTGTTTGTGTTTGGATTAAACAAATGAGATAAAAACGTGTTAATCAGCGAGCTTTAGAGGTGTTGGTGCATTTTTGAACTTTGGACAGAGCCAGGCTAGCTGTTTCCCTCTGCTTCCAGTCTTTATGCTAAGCTAGGCTAACCACGTCCTGACTCCAGCTCTGTCCTTAACGTAGAAACACGACACTGATATCCATCTGAACATCTAACCCTCTGACTATTTCTTTATAGCACACCTGCAGTTACCACCGCTAACCACAGGTGTCGCCAAATCAACCACAACCGGAATCTGTGGAATTATAACTTTAAGAGAAAGTTAAAGGAGTAAAAGACAGAAATATTAGAGAGAGAGAGCCAGAGAGGAAGAGGAGGCAACATCTTAACATCGTCATGATCAAATAGAGATTGAAAGAAAAGAGAATTAATTCTTTCAGCTCGACACAAACTGCTTTTGTTTTTGTGTGTCTTTGTTTAAGAAGCAGTGAGCGAGCGAGGGGTAAAATCAACAGAGAGAGAGAGAGAGAGACGTTAATGGGCTCTCAATATGATGACGAATCTCTCTGAGCCGGGGGGGCGGGGGGACAGGGGGTGAAGTGTGGTAAAACACACACACAGTTGCGTACACACACTTACACACAGAGTGCGTACGAGCTGTTTGTGCGACGCAGCGACAGTTTTGGTCGTCCTGCTGGCGCGTCGTCGCACTTTTCCTCCGACACTAAAACATCCTCACAGATCCTGAAGCTTCCAGCCGCCGTCTGTCCTCAGATCAGACTGCAGCCGCAAAACCTGCAGGAGAATAAAAATCATGTCTCAACACGCGATCGAGGACATTTTAAAGATACCAGCTGAAACACGCCGGCTTTGTGTCGCACATTTACATAAAATGAAATCATAATGTGAGTGTAGTTAGAACTGTTTGATCTTTGTGATTGATGGATAAGAACTGCTGTTCGTTTGGTTTCCGTTCTGCTATTGATCATTTCCAGACACACTGTTTCTTATGTAAATACTGTTGATGAAGTACATTATACACTGTGTCATTAGTCAGATATGGTACCTGTGAGCTGCAGCCTAAACTGCAAAATAAAACTTAAATTACTAATTTGTGACACTGAAATGGTAGTTTGTGATTGGCTGTCGTGTGGCAGTTATAACTGAACACCTGAGTCGTGTTGTGGTGTTGAACAGGGCGGGGCCTCGGGGCGCCCGCACTGATCTCTTATTGGTAAACAACAGCGCTGCGTTTGTTCAATTGATTTTCTGAGTGGGCGTGATGGTGCGTTCAAGAGCGCAGCAGCGGCCTGACAAACAACAACAAGACGGGTTTCATGAGGGAGAGAGGGAGAGAGAGGGAGGGAGAGAGAGAGGGAGAGAGAAGGAGGGAGAGAGAGTTGTCAGATGTAATTGGTTGTTAAGACGTCAGTCAAGAGAGGGAGAGAGATCACAAAATGGTAGAAAGAGGCTGGAAGAGGGGGGGTTGTGAAACAGAGAGGGTTGTCACGGTAACAAAATAGTAATTGGTTGTTTAGATGTCAATCAAGAGGGACGTGAGGAAAAGGGAGAGAGAGAGAGAGTAAGAGAGAGAGGGCAGAAGTATTGTTTTATTATTTCTTCATAAGCTGTTTTATGTAAATTTTTACATATATACATATTTATATATATATTTAGCAAGCACATGACGCATTATATTAAATTAGTGCCTTCAATGTGTGCAATGTGTTATTTATGCACATTTAGTTTCACTCATAGAGGACTGAAACCAGGATAACACTGTATTTATATTTTTAACCACAAAAATAAAAATAAAATGAGTAAAACATGCAAAGACTGAAATACAGTTTCATCAAAAATTAATTCTTTTCCGAGGAACATTTTTCTGCCTTAACGTTGATTGAGCCAAAATTATCTATCATGAAACTCTAAACTGAGTTTTTAACTGGTTATGAAACAGTATCAGTTTACGACTGATGCCTCTATATGACCTACATAAGCAAACGAGACCAACAGCGAGAAGATTGGCTGTTTCTATTAGTTTCTAATAGTTATCAGACGATATCAGACGAAACGGTGCTGGGGTTTGCTTTGTCTGAATTCCAGTTGCTTCAGCCGCTAACTGAAGGTCCGTCTCCGGAGCTGCCGCC